>WFAB01002651.1:0-29915 GCA_018977245.1 Lethenteron camtschaticum | reverse complement strand
TGGAGAGTGGTGGAGAGTGGTGGGGAGTGGTGGGAGTGGTGGGGAAGTGGTGGGGAGTGGGTGGGAGAGTGGTGGAGAGTGGTGGGAGTGGTGGGAGTGGTGGAGAGTGGTGGGAGAGTGGTGGGGAGAGTGGTGGGGAGTGGTGGGGAGTGGTGGGGGAGTGGTGGGGGAGGTGGTGGGAGTGGTGGAGAGTGGTGGGGAGTGGTGGGGGAGTGGTGGGGGAGTGGTGGGAGAGTGGTGGGGAGTGGTGGGGAGTGGGGGGGTGGTGGATGTAAGGTGGGGGAGTGGTGGAGAGTGGTGGGGAGTGGTGGGGAGTGGTGGGAGGAGTGGTGGAGAGTGGTGGGGAGTGGTGGGAGTGGTGGAGAGTGGTGGGGGAGTGGTGGGGGGTGTGGGAGTGGTGGGAGAGTTGGTGGGGAGTGGTGGAGAGTGTGGGGGGGGGGGAGGGTGGGGAGTGGTGGAAGAAGTGGTAGTGGTGGAGAGTGGGTGGAGAGTGGTGGGGAGTGGTATGGAGAGTGGTGGGGGAGTGGTGGAGAGTGGTGGGGAGTGGTGGGAGTGGTGGAGAGTGGTGGGGAGTGGTGGGAGAGTGGTGGAGGAGTGGTGGGGAGTGGTGGAGAGTGGTGGGGAGTGGTGGGGAGTGGTGGGAGAGTGGTGGGAGTGGTGGGAGTGGTGGGGAGTGGGGGGAGTGGTGGAGAGTGGTGGGAGTGGTGGAGAGTGGTGGGGAGTGGTGGGAGGAGTGGTGGGGAGTGGTGGGGAGTGGTGGAGAGTGGTGGGGAGTGGTGGTGGGGAGTGGTGGGGAGTGGGTGGGAGTGGTGGAGAGTGGTGGGGGAGTGGTGGGGAGTGGTGGGAGAGTGGTGAGTGGTGGAGAGTGGTGGGGAGTGGGTGGGGGAGTGGTGGGAGAGTGGTGGAGAGGAGTGGTGGGGAGTGGTGGAGGAGTGGTGGGGAGTGGTGGAGAGTGGTGGGGGAGTGGTGGAGGAAGTGGTGGTGGGAGAGTGGTGGGGAGTGGGTGGGGGAGTGGTGGGAGGTAGTGGTGGGGGAGTGGTGGAGAGTGGTGGTGGGGAGTGGTGGGGAGTGGTGTGGGGAGTGGTGGTGGGGAGTGGTGGGAGAGTGGGGTGGGGGAGTGGTGGGGAGTGGTGGGGGAGTGGTGGGGGAGTGGTGGAGAGTGGTGGGGGAGTGGTGGGGGAGTGGTGGGGGAGTGGTGGGGGAAGTGGTGGAGAGTGGTGGGAGTAGTGGTGGGGAGGTGGGGTGGGGGAGTGGTGGAGAGTGGTGGGAGAGTTGGTGGGGGAGTGGTGGGGGAGTGGGTGGGGAGTGGTGGAGAGTGGTGGGGGGAGTGGTGGGGGAGTGGTGGAGAGTGGTGGGGAGTGGTGGGAGAGTGGTGGAGGAGTGGTGGGGAGTGGTGGGAGAGTGGTGGGGAGTGGTGGGAGAGTGGTGGGGAGTGGTGGGGGGAGTGGTGGGGAGTGGTGGAGAGTGGTGGGGGAGAGTGGTGGAGAGAGTGGTGGGGAGTGGTGGGGAGTGGTGGGGAGTGGTGGGAGTGGTGGGGGTGGGGGGGGAGTGGTGGGAGGGGGAGGTGGTGGGAGTGGTGGGGAGTGGGTGGGGAGTGGTGGGGAGTGGTGGGGGAGTGGTGGAGAGTGGTGGGGGAGTGGTGGGGAGTGGTGGTGGGAGTGGTGGGGAGTGGTGGAGAGTGGTGGGGAGTGGTGGGGAGTGGTGGGGAGGGGGGGAGTGGTGGAGAGTGGTGGGGAGTGGTGGGGAGTGGTGGGGAGTGGTGGGGAGTGGTGGAGAGTGGTGGGGAGTGGTGGGGAGTGGTGGGGGAGTGGTGGGGAGGGTGGGGGGGGGTGGGGGGGGGGGGGGGGGGGGGGGGGGTGGGGGAGTGGTGGGGAGTGGTGGGGAGTGGTGGGGAGTGGTGGGGGAGTGGTGGGGAGTGGTGGGGAGTGGTGGGGAGTGGTGGGGAGTGGTGGGGAGTGGTGGGGAGTGGTGGAGAGTGGTGGTGGGGGAGTGGTGGGAGTGGTGGGGAGTGGTGGGGGGGGGGGGGGGGGGGGGGGGGGGGGGGGGGGGGGGGGGGGAGTGGTGGGGAGTGGTGGAGAGTGGTGGGGAGTGGTGGGAGTGGTGGGGAGTGGTGGGGAGGTGGTGGAGGAGTGGTGTGGGGAGAGTGGTGGGGAGTGGTGGGGAGTGGTGGAGAGTGGTGGGGAGTGGTGGAGAGTGGTGGGGAGTGGTGGGGGAGTGGTGGAGAGTGGTGGGGAGTGGTGGGAGAGTGGTGGGGAGTGGTGGGGGAGTGGTGGAGAGTGGTGGGGGAGTGGTGGGAGAGTGGTGGGGAGTGGTGGGAGAGTGGTGGAGAGTGGTGGGGAGTGGTGGGGGGGGGGGAGTGGTGGGGAGTGGTGGGGAGTGGGGGGAGTGGTGGGGGGGGGGAGTGGTGGGGAGTGGTGGGGAGTGGTGGAGAGTGGTGGGAGTGGTGGGGGAGTGGTGGGAGAGTGGGTGTGGGAGAGTGGTGGGGGAGTGGTGGGGAGTGGTGGAGGAGTGGTGGGGAGTGGTGGGGAGTGGTGGAGAGTGGTGGAGAGTGGTGGGGAGTGGTGGAGGAGTGGGTGGGGAGAGTGGTGGAGAGTGGTGGGGAGTGGTGGGGAGTGGTGGAGAGTGGTGGAGAGTGGTGGGGAGTGGGGGGGTGGTGGAGGAGTGGTGGGGGAGTGGTGGGGAGTGGTGGAGAGTGGTGGAGAGTGGTGGGAGAGTGGTGGAGAGTGGTGGGGAGTGGTGGGGAGTGGTGATGGGAGAGTGGTGGGGAGTGGGTGGGGAGTGGTGGGGATGTGGTGGGGAGTGGTGGGGAGTGGTGGAGTGGTGGGAGTGGTGAAATTAATAGGGAAGTTCTACCTCTGTAGGGCAGCATCCCTTCCTCTATCGGCCCCAGCTTTTACCACCCACCACCCACCCCCCCCACCCACCCCCCCCACCCACCCACCCCACCACCACCCACACCACCCACCACCCACCACCACCAACCACCACCACCCACACCACCCCCCCACACACCCACACCACCCCCCACCCACACCACACTACCACCACCACCACCCCACACACCCACACCACCCCACCACCACCACCCCCACAACCACCACCCCCACAACCACCACCCACCCACCACCACCACAACCACCACCACCCACAACAACCACCAACCCCCCCACCCACACCACCCACCACCACCACGCCTCCAGCCTTTCATTTTTCAGGCCATGCCTCCCCCCTGTTTTAGGCCCCTCCTCTTCCTATCGAGGCTCCACCTCTTCCTGTTAAAGCCCCGCCTCTTCCTGTCGAGGCTCCGCCTCTTCCTGTTCAGCCCCCCCCCCTGCCCCCACCCCTTCCCTCCCCACCCACCACCAACAGGACCCGCGGCATCGGGCCCGTTTGGGTCGTCGTGGGGGTCGTCGTGGGGGTCGTCGTGGGGTCGATTAGAGGTCGCACCATGAGGGAGCGGTGGACGGGTGTGGTCAGTTGCCACGGTGACCGTGACCGGCTCTTCCCCGGTGCTGCCGTTAATCTACCAGCACCGGCCCGGACTCCCCACCCCCCCCACCACCACCACCACCGTACCCCTCCCGGCGTCCCCACGCCAAAACCGCCTTGATCTCTTCCCTTCCTAGAGTTGACTTGGCCTCAGAGCCCGGCGACTGCCAGCCACACCGCCCCCAACCCTCTCCTCTCCCCTCGCGCTTTGCCGGCCTTGGGGGGGTTCGGTGGGGGGGGGGGGAGGTCGGTGGGGGGTCATCTTTGTCTTTGCCATCGGTCCAGTGACCGTGCCCCCACGCACCGTGTGCAGTGCGGCGAGGTGCGGCGCGTCCGTACGTCCGTCGCGTTCGACCTTGGGTCCGGTACGGACCCTTGTACTACTACCGCCACCACCACCGCCACCACCACCACCCTAGCCCATACCACCCCCCTTCCCCCGGCACCCGCCCCCGTCCCGCTCACCTTAAGTCCGGTGGAGCGCATGAAGCACAGGTGGCAGTGGAGAGGCTCTTTGGAAATGTAGCGGCCGTAGAAGTTCTCCAGCTCCTTCTTGAGGGCCCTGTCGCGCAGCAGGAAGCTGTGGGACGGCTCCTGCGCAAGGCAGCTGGCCAAGTGGGGAGGCAGCAGCAGCGTCGGCGTGCCGCTCACGATGACGCCCTTGCTGCTGCGTGTGCCGCCGCTGCCGCCGCCGCCGCCGCCTTTCTTGATCGCTTCGCTGCTGCTCTTGTTGCCGCCGCCGATTCTGTTGCCATCGCCGTTCTTGCCGCTGCCGCCGCTTCGACTGCCCTGGGCGCTCTTGCTGCTGCCGCTGCCGCTTCTGCCGCTGCCGCCCTCGCCGCTTTTGCCTCTGCTGCCGCTGCTGCCCTCGCCGCTTCGGCTGCTCTCGCCGTTCTTGCCGCCGCTTTTGCCGCTACCCTCGCCGCTCCTGCCGCCGCCCTCGCCGCTTTTGCCGCTACGCTCACCACTTCTGCCGCGACCCTCGCCGCTTTTGCCGCTGCCCTCGCCGCTTTTGCCGCTACGCTCACCACTTCTGCCGCGACCCTCGCCGCTTTTGCCGCTGCCCTCGCCGCTTTTGCCGCTGCGCTCACCGCTTCTGCCGCGACCCTCGCCGCTTCTGCCGCTAACCTCGCCGCTTTTGCCGCGACCCTCGACGCTTTTGCCGCCACCCTCGCCACTTTTAACGCGCCGCTCGCTGCTTTTACCGCGCCGCTCGCCGCTTTTACCACGACCCTCGCCGCTTTTGCCGCTACCCTCGCCGCTTTTGCCGCTACCCTCGCCGCTTTTTCCGCTACCCTCGCCGCTTCTGCCGCGACCCTCGCCGCTTTTGCCGCTAACCTCGCCGCTTTTACTGCCACCGCCGCTTCTGCCGCCTCCCTCGCCGCTTTTACCGCTGCTGCCGCCTCTGCCGCTACCCTCACCGATTTTGCCGCTACCCTCGCCGATCCTGCCGCTACCCTCGCTGATCCTGCCGCCGCTCTCGCCGCTTCTGCCGCTGCCGCTTCCGACGCTTCTGCTGCTGCCGCCGCTCTCGCTGCTTCTGCCGCCACCTTGGCCGCACCTGGTGCCGCCCCCGCCGCCCAGATCCGGCCTCTTGGGCATCAACGGCGAAAACTGAGAGGCGACGACCGCGGCCGGCCTCTTCTCCACGCTCGACGCCTGCTGCTGCTGCTGGTGCTGCTGCTGGTGCTGCTGCTGCTGGCTCTTGTTTGCCACGCCACTGCTGCTCGAACGCTGCTGCTGCTGCTGCCGCTGGAACTGCTGCGGCGGCGGCGACGGCGGACGCTTGAACTCGGCCCTCTCCGCGTAGGCCCCGACGTAGCCGTCCCGCGCAGGCCCTCGCCAGCCCGACAACGCGTCTCCGCCGTCCAGGCGGACAGGGTACGGCGGCGGCGGCAGCGCCCGCCGCTGCAGCTGCGGCCGCCGCTGCTGCTGCTGCTGCGCCGGCGGCGGCGGATGCTGCTGCTGTTGCTGCTGCTGCTCCCGAAGCCACTCGGCCTCGCGCGTCTCCCTGTAGCCACCGCCGTCGTCGCCGGAATACGGCGGATGGGGCTGCGGGCAAGGGGGCGGCCGCACGGGCGGCTGGGGTGGCAAATGACGCAACGGGGGCGTCGCCCGTACCCCCGGGCTGGCGGCAGTGGCGCCGCCGCTGCCGTGCCCGTAATCCACCACGTGTAACGCCAATTGTCCCCCCTTCTGGACATCGCCCGCCTGCGTCCGCCGCAGCACCTCGGCCGCCGTGAACGTTGCAAGTGGCCGGAGCGACGGCGCCCCCCCTTCGTTCCGCGCGACTGGCGCAGAGCGCCCAGCGGTAGTGGTGGCGGCGGCGCCGCGCTGCTGCTGCCGCCTGCGCACGTAGACCTCCCCGAGCAGGCGCGGCAGGTTCTCGGGCGTCAGCTGCTCGGACGGGTAGCGGCTCAGCTCCGTGAGGTCGTCGGGCGAGAGCCCGAACGCCGTGAGCACCTCGGAGGCGTTGGACGTGTTCACGGCCGCGACCGCGGGGGCGGCCGTCGCAGAGGAGAGGGGGGGCGGCAGCGGCTTCAACGGGGCGGCCGTCATGGCATCCCTGTACGGACGCGCCGGGGCCGCGTAGTGGAATGCCGCCTGCTGCTGCTGCTGCTGCTGCTGTTGCTGCTGCTGTTGCTGCTGCTGCAGCAACGCGAAACGCGAGTCCAGCGGGCCGCCGGCAGTGGGGGAAGACCCCCCACCGCCGCCCCGGGGGAACTGCTCCTCCCCGTAGCGGTGCATTGGCCCACCAACACCGCCGCTACCGGAGGGGTGGAGGGCAAACCGGCGAGGGATGGAGCTGCGCCGAAGGAGTTGAGCCGCTCGCTGCGTTGAGGTTCGAGAGGGTCGGGTGGCGGTATTATATGACTGTCCGTAAAGGATTGGGAAGCAAGGTGGACAAGGTTTGGTTTTATTGGATGCGGTTACCGCTCTGTCGTCCTGCCCGGCCTCCCTTCCGCCTTCCTCCGCCGCTGCCAAAAGGGGAATGCGTCGAGGAAGATCGGTGGGGGAGTCCAGTCGGGGCTCGGACTCAAGTTCTCCCCCTCCCGCTCCCGGGGTGACCGGGTTTCCGAGCGATGGAGATATCTCCCGCAAAGGTGAGGTAGTGGTGGGGGTGGGTGGTGGGGTAACCGGTAAAAAATCCAAGGAGGGAGTTTCCCGCAAACGACGGCACCAGGCGTCGTTGGGTGGGGAGGGCGGCGCTTGGGGGGTTTTCTTTGTGTTCGTTCCAATTCAAAATCGGACAAAAAAAAATGTTAAATCCAAGATGGAGGGAAATCTTCAATGAAGCCGAGCCCGGAAACGGTCGCTTCTTCGGAGGACGGTCGCCGGTGATGTCCCCCCCGCCCGCCCGCCTCCCCTACCTCTCCAACGCCACCAGGGGCCTCCGCAGATGGGCGGTGCGGTGCGGTGGCAGTGGTGGGGGGATGTGGGGAGAGCCCACTGGGCTCTCCGCAACTCTTCTGGGTAATCCCACGACGATTTTGCCCGCTGTTGTCCTCCTCCTCTTCCGATGTGTTAAAGGGGTCAGGGTTTAACGATCTTGAGTGAAGAAGGGGGGGGAGGGGGGTGTGTTGGCGGGCGGGGGGGGCGTTGGTGGGGGGGGGGGGAGCTGTTTTTTTGTTTGCTCAAGGAGGAGTCTCTGTTGCTCGCTCTCTCCCCACTCGGTCTGTCCCCCACACTGCAAACAGACAACAGGCAGGTTTGAGAGGCAGGTTTGATGTGTCACAGACGCAGCAGGGAGGACCCCCAGCCCTTTCCTCTTTAGGCCCCGACCCTTCCTGTTTAGACCACACCCCTTCCTGTTTAGGCCACACCCCTTTCTCTTTAGGCCACGCCCCTTCCTCTTCAAGCCCCACCCCTTCCTCTTTAAGCCCCGCCCTTCCTCTTTAACCCCGTCCCTTCCTCTTTAAGCCCCGCCCCTTCCTGTTTAGACCACGCCCCTTGCTGTTTAAGCACCGCCCCTTCCTCTTTAAGCCCCGCCCCTTCCTGTTTAGGCCACACCCCATCCCCTTTAGGCCACTCCCCTTCATATTTAGGCCCCGTTGGTCTCGGTGATGGGGGGGTGGGTGGCGGGGAGACGTTGCGGCTCAGTTAAGAGAGGGGGAGGCAGCAGCGGCGGTGGCTGCTGCTGCTGCTGCAGGGACGTTGTTGGGGGCTGGCTTTCGCACTTCCCTGCCCAACAAACTCCAGGGGTGAAGCGGGTGAGGTCACCCGGCCTGTACAGGGGTGGGTGGATGGGTGGGTGGTGGGATGGTGGGGGGGTTTGGCCAGATCCTCAAGACTTCCGCCCAGGAGGTTACGGACTCGAGCGTCGGCTTGACAGTGACTTGGCACCGGTAGCCACCTTCGCAGCCTTGACAGCGTCTCGGAGACATCCCCGCTCGTGGTGGAGCGAGCGATTGCAGGAGTGAGCTAGTGTAGGAGTGAGCGAGTCAGCGAGTCAGTGGAGGAGTGAGCGAGCGAGTGCTGGAGTGCAGGAGTGAGCGAGTCAGTAGAGGAATGAACGAGTGCAGGAGTGAGTGAGTGCAGGAGTGAGCGAGTCAGTGGAGGAGTGAGCGAGTGCAGGAGTGAGTGAGTGCAGGAGTGAGCGAGTGAGTGGAGGAGTGAGCGAGCGAGTGTTGGAGTGAGTGCAGGATCGAGTGCATGAGTAAAGGAGTGAGAAAGTGAGCGAGTCAGGGGAGGAGTGAGTGCAGGCGTGAGCGAGTGCAGGAGTGAGCGAGTCAGTGCAGGTGGTGAGTGAGCGAGTCAGTGCAGGTGTGAGCGAGTCAGTGCAGGAGTGAGCGAGTCAGTGCAGGTGTGAGCGAGTGCTGGCGTGAGCGAGCGAGTCAGTGCAGGAGTGAGCGAGTCAGTGCAGGTGTGAGCGAGTGCTGGCGTGAGCGAGCGAGTCAGTGCAGGAGTGAGCGAGTCAGTGCAGGTGTGAGCGAGTGCTGGCGTGAGCGAGCGAGTCAGTGCAGGTGTGAGCGAGTCAGTGCAGGAGTGAACGAGTGGAGGGGTGAGCGAGCAATGCGATGCGGGGCTATCAACCCTTTGAACGCCACACACAACCCCCCCCCCGCCCCCCCCCCCCGCTCAACGCGTGGGGCGGTGCTTTCACCGTCACGCGGACTGTGCGGCGTCGTCAAGAGCGCGGGTCCGCTGAGCGGGTCCCGTCGACGGACTACTTTCACGAGCCTCGCGTGCTCCGGAGTGCGGAGTGATACGTGGAACGCGGCGGCGTGCCCGCCCATCTCATCGTCGCCCAAGCTTTAGAGCAGCCGCATACTTCGCGAAATGCGGCTGCCGCATTTTAAACGCTAAACGAGGGACTTGCCGTGAAGTAGCACCAGACGGGGCGTTCGGGGGTAAAGTGCCGCTCGAGATAAGAGCCCACGATGGCCGACACCGCGGCACGCCAAGTGCGAGAGTTGCCACCTTTGTCTGCACCAAGTTGGCGATGTTCCACTGCAACCCGTGATCATTTGTGGCCCGAGTCGACCAATGGGAAGGCCCAGGAACGGGTTCAGATGATTATCGTGGCAACGGCGGCGGCCGCGAGCGGGAATCGAACTCGGGGGGCGTCTCTTGCCGGGTTCGTGGCGTGGCGGAGCCCTGACCGCTACGCAGAACCAGAATCCGTGTTTAGACAGGAGGAGGAGGAGGAAAGGATTAATACGATGAACTACCAAGCTGGGGAGGGGGGGCGGAGTCAGCAATTCAACAACAAGAAGAAGCAGTACAAACCGAACGACGGGAGAGCGCAGAACAGAGAAAGGAGGGTGTGGGAGGGGGGGTGGTCTTGCAAGTCACTGCGGTAATTAAAGAAAAGCACGTCGCCGCTAATTTGCACAGGTACACGTGGATTCCTGCCGATTTGTCGACACCAAAAGGCAAGCTTGGGGCGGCGCAGGCGTGAACGCACCTTTACATCAGCCGCACCTTAACAACTCTTGGAACCTCCCGAGTTCAACCAGTCTACACAACAAAGGCTCATTCCTGGCAGCGGTTTCAGCCGCACCACCTCTACATAACAAAAGGCTCAGTCCCATTTACACGCACCTTTACATCAGCCGCACCTTTACATCAGCCGCACCTTAACAACTCTTGGAACATCCGAGTTCAACGAGTCTACACAACAAAGGCTCATTCATTGCAGCGGTTTCAGCCGCACCACCTCTACATAACAAAAGGCTCAGTACCATTTACACGCACCTTTACATCAGCCGCACCTTAACAACTCTTGGAACCTCCGAGTTCAACGAGTCTACACAACAAAGGCTCATTCCTGGCAGCGGTTTCAGCCGCACCACCTCTACATAACAAAAGGCTCAGTCCCATTTACATGCACCTTTACATCAGCCGCACCTTAACAACTCTTGGAACCTCCGAGTTCAACGAGTCTACACAACAAAGGCTCATTCCTGGCAGCGGTTTCAGCCGCACCACCTCTACATAACAAAGGCTCAGTCCCATTTACATGCACCTTTACATCAGCCGCACCTTAACAACTCTTGGAACCTCCGAGTTCAACGAGTCTACACAACAAAGGCTCATTCCTGGCAGCGGTTTCAGCCGCACCACCTCTACATAACAAAAGGCTCAGTCCCATTTACATGCACCTTTACATCAGCCGCACCTTAACAACTCTTGGAACCTCCGAGTTCAACTGTTTTCTTGGAATTTCTCTTTACTTGATACAGCTATCGTGCTGTGACGGTTCCACCTGAAGACGGAAGCTTGTGTTGCCTCCGAAACGTCGTGATTTATATTTTATTTTTATTTTACTTTTATTAATTAAAATTTTTTACCTACGTGACTTTACCGCACGTGGCCAGAACCATGCTCATCGAATGACAACAAACTGAACCGCAACCACCGGTTCTGTAAACAAAATGAGTTTGTCAATCTCGATGAGGAACTCAAAGCACGCAGCTCCCCTGGCTTCCTAATATCGGACGGGAAGAGCGTTCCAGACGGCCGCAGACGCACAAAACGACAGCAGAAACCCAGACAGCAACACACAGTCCCTCGCGTTACCGCTACCCCCCCCCAAGACAAAGCTCTCCCCGTGTAGCCTGTAACAGACTGTAGGGGCAAGTGCTGTTAGCGAGCACCTATGAAGGCCGGCACGGCACACGAGGGGGGTGGGTGGCCAATACCCACGCCCGACCGCCTTTGTCTCCCCAGTGGCGATGTTTACACACCGCACCAAGGTACTCATTTGAGGCCGAGTCAACCTAGGGGAGGCCCAGGACCGGTTCAGAAAATCGTCACTGCGTGTGTTGGCCGTGAGCGGGAATCGAACTCGGGTGGGCCGGGTTCGTAGCGCAGCATAGCGCTAACCACTACACCACCGCTCCCGCTCCACACACAAAGACAAAGATCCCCCATATAGCGTTAACAGACTGTAGGGGCAAGTGCTGTTAGCGGGCACGTATGAAGGCCGGCACGGCACACGAGGGGGGTGGGTGGCCAGCACCACGCCTGACCGCATTTGTCTCCCCAGTGGCGATGTTTACACACCGCACCGGGTACTCATATGAGGCTGAGTCGACCTAGGGGAGGCCCGGGACTGGTTCAGATAATCGTCACTGCGTGTGTTGGCCGTGAGCGGGAATCAAACCCGGGTCGGCGGGTTCGTAGCGCAGCGTAGCGCTACCACTACACCACCGCTCCCCCCCCCACACAACAACCGCCATTCGCCACTAAGTGGCGGTGACATCACCACGACGCTTGTGCCAGGCTATGTGCACCTTGAGGCCCCCCCCCCCACACAGAGACACACAGACAGACGCAGCGTACGGTGGGAGGGGATGGTACGTTTGGCCCCTCGCGCGAGGCACGGGCTGTCGTCCCCCGTGTGTCGTCCCGTCTTAACGTGGACCCCACCAACACGAAACAACGCGCACTCAGCCAGCGCCTCCTATCCTCTCGTCTCGTTTGGCTCTTTTGTTTTGCTTTTGACACACGTTTGGACAGTCGCCCTCGCTCACTTAGCTTCGGCTCGGCACTCAACATCCTCGTAGCTGTCAACTCCTTTATCGGTGCCCTACCTGATGACGGACCAATTCAGATCTTATTGGTCACCCCCTTGCCCCTTATAAAGCTCAACGTTCATTCTGTACACTATTTTACACTACGCTATACACTACTATATACGCTATACACTACGCTATACACTACACTATACACTACACTATACACTACGCTATACACTACACTATACACTACGCTGTACACTACGCTGTACACTACGCTATACACTACACTATACACTATACACTACTATACACTACACTATACACTACTATACACTACGCTGTACACTACGCTGTACACTACGCTATACACTACGCTATACACTATACACTACTATACACTATACACTACTATACACTACGCTGTACACTACGCTGTACACTACGCTGTACACTACGCTGTACACTACGCTGTACACTACGCTATACACTACGCTATACACTATACACTACTATACACTATACACTACTATACACTACGCTGTACACTACGCTATACACTACACTATACACTATATACTACTATACACTATACACTACTATACACTACGCTGTACACTACGCTGTACACTACGCTGTACACTACGCTATACACTACGCTATACACTACGCTGTACACTACCTATACACTACCTATACACTACTATACACTACTATACACTACTATACACTACACTATACACTACACTATACACTACTATACACTACACTATACACTACTATACACTACACTATACACTACTATATACGCTATACACCACACTATACACTACTATACACTACACTATACACTACCATATACGCTATACACTACACTATACACTACTATACACTACGCTGTACACTACGCTATACACTACATACTACTATGCACTACACTACTATACACTACATACCAGAGGTGTGGACTCGAGTCATGTGACTTGGACTCGAGTCAGACTCGAGTCATGAATTTGATGACTTCAGACTCGACTTGGACTTGCATAACAATGACTTTGTCCCACCTCTGAGGTGTGGACTCGAGTCATGTGACTTGGACTCGAGTCAGACTCGAGTCATGAATTTGATGACTTCAGACTCGACTTGGACTTGCATAACAATGACTTTGTCCCACCTCTGCTACATACTACTATACACTACACTATACACTACTATACACTACACTATACAACTACTATACACTACACTATACAACTACTATACACTACATTATATACTACACTACACACTACACTACACTATACACTACTATACTATACACTACTATACACTACACACTACTATACACTACACTATACACTACTATACACCAGAGGTGGGACAAAGTCATTGTTATGCAAGTCCAAGTCGAGTCTGAAGTCATCAAATTCATGACTCGAGTCCAAGTCACATGACTCGAGTCCACACCTCAGAGGTGGGACAAAGTCATTGTTATGCAAGTCCAAGTCGAGTCTGAAGTCATCAAATTCATGACTCGAGTCTGACTCGAGTCCAAGTCACATGACTCGAGTCCACACCTCTGCTATACACTAAACTATACACTACACACTACTATACACTACACTATACACTACTATACACTACACTATACACTACTATACACTACACTATACAACTACTATACACTACACTATATACTACTATACACTACAATACACTACGCTACTATACACTACACTACTATACACTACACTATACACTACACTACTATACACTACACTATATGCGACACTACTACATGCCTGTCAACACCCTTATCAGCGCCCTACCTTATGACAGACCAATGCAGGCCCCGTACTGGTCACCCCCATTCATCGTACCAAGTCCCATCATCACAAGGCAGAAACACAACACTAATGGACACACAAAAGACGATGTTTGCTCGCATTGAATCGGCTGCACGCCACAACACCGGGAGCCTTCATAGGCGCTGCTGCTGCTACTCGCTACGAACAGCACTTGCCCCTACAGTCTGTTAGACACTACACGGGGGATCTTTGCATTTGTGAGTGGGAGAGTAGCTGAGGTGAGTGCGTGAGTGGGTGGGTGGGTGAGCGTGTGAGTGAGTGAGCTAGTGGCTGAGTGAATAGCTGAGTGAGTGTGAGAGTGAATAGCTGAGTGAGTGTGAGAGTGAGTCGCTGAGTGAGTGTTTGAGTGAGTAGGTGGGTGAGTAGGTGGGTGGGTGAGTAGGTGGGTGGGTGTGTGTCTGTGTGTGACACTGGGGGAGACAAAGGCGGCCGGGCGTGGTGGTGCTGCCACAGCGCCGGGAGCCTTCATAGACGCTGCTGCTGCTGCTACCCGCTACGAACAGCACTTGCCCCTACAGTCTGTTAGAGGCTACATGGGGGATCTTTGCATTTGTGAGTGGGTGGGTGAGCGCGTGAGTGAGCGAGTGGCTGAGTGAGAGGCTGGGTGAGTGTTTGAGTGAGTGAGTGGGTGAGTAGGTGAGAAGGGGTGAGTAGGTGAGTAGGTGTGAGTGTCTGTGTGTGACACTAGGGAGACAAAGGCGGCCGGGCGTGGTGGTGCTGGCCACCCACCCCCTCTGTTTGTAGCCACAGTGCCGGTAGCCTTCATAGGCGCTGCTGCTGCTACTCGCTACGAACAGCACTTGCCCCTACAGTCTGTTAGAGGCTACATGGGGGATCTTTGCATTTGTGAGTGGGAGAGTAGCTGAGGTGAGTGCGTGAGTGGGTGGGTGAGTGAGCGTGTGAGTGAGTGAGCGAGTAGCTGAGTGAGTAGCTGAGTATGAGAGTGAGTCGCTGAGTGAGTGGCTGAGTGAATGAGTGAGTGACTGAGTGAGTATCTGAGCGAGTGAGCGAGTGGCTGAGTGAGTGAATGGGTGAGTGTGTGAGTGTGTCTGTGTGTGTGTGACACTGGGGGAGACAAAGGCGGCCGGGCGTGGTGGTGCTGGCCACCCACCCCCTCTGTGTGTGTAGCCACAGTGCCGGTAGCCTTCATAGACGCTGCTGCTGCTACTCGCTATGAACAGCACTTGCCCCTACAGTCTGTTAGAGGCTACACGGGGGATCTTTGCATTTGTGAGTGGGTGGGTGAGCGTGTGAGTGAGCGAGTGGCTGAGTGAGTGTGAGTCACTGGGTGAGTGTTTGAGTGAGTGAGTGGGTGAGTAGGTGAGTGAGTGAGTGACTGAGTGAGTGGGTGAGTGAGTAGGTGAGTGACTGAGTGAGTAGGTGAGTGAGTGAGTGACTGAGTGAGTGGGTGAGTAGGTGAGTAGGTGTCTGTGTGTGACACTGGGGAGACAAAGGCGGCCGGGCGTGGTGGTGCTGGCCACCCAACCCCTCTGTGTGTGTAGCCACAGCGCCGGTAGCCTTCATAGACGCTGCTGCTGCTACTCGCTACTAACAGCACTTGCCCCTACAGTCTGTTAGAGGCTACACGGAGGACCTTTCTGTATCTGTAAGCGTTCCGCACGGACCACATTTGGCCGCTTGCAATAACAAACGCGGACGACTTCCTCATCGGCGTATGACCTTAATTTCCCTGGACAGGGAATACGGGTTTAGCCGTACACGGGTTGACAGATACACGTCCTCGACACTGCAGACACTGAAAGTCTGTGTCCATAATCGAGGTGGGGGTTTTCTTTTTGTTTGAGGTTGGATCACGTAAATAAACACAGGGTGGTAAAATACGATCATTGGTTTTTTACCCTTCTATCTGGCACAAAACTGACACCTTTTTTACAAGGAGTCTTGTTTGCATAGACCACAATACCTGCAGCCATAATACAAACAAAAGACATAACTCTGATAATGTGCACTGTCCTTGAAGTTGATTGGTCAACACCCGAGACAGCTTTCCTTAGAGCCTAGTCTCACATGGTCCTTGAAGTTGATTGGTCCACACCCGAGACAGCTTTCCTTAGAGCCTAGTCTCACATGGTGTTGGACCAGATGACGCCAAAAGGCGCACAACTCAAAGACAATGCACCATCAGAGTATGAGAGCTCGGGGTGAAGCATTTACACCATTGGAACCTCATTTGCCAGTAAAAAATATTGGTTTTTTACCCTTTTATCTGGCCACAAAACTGACACCTTTTTTACAAGGAGTCATGTTTGCATAGACCACAATACCTGCAGTCATAATGCAAACAAAAGACATAACTCTGTATGCACTGTCCTTGAAGTTGATTGGTCCACACCCGAGACAGCTTTCCTTAGAGTCTAATCTCACATGGTGTTGGACCAGATGACGCCAAAAGGCGCACAACTCAAAGACAATGCACCATCAGAGTATGAGAGCTCGGGGTGAAGCATTTACACCATTGGAACCTCCTTTGCCAGTAGCAAAATATGATAATTGTTTTTTTACCCTTCTATCTGGCAACAAAACTGACACCTTTTTTTTACAAGGAGTCATGTTTGCATAGACCACAATACCTGCAGTCGTAATGCAAACAAAAAACACAACTCTGATAATGTATGTGCACTGTCCTTGAAGTTGATTGGTCCACACTCGAGACAGCTTTCCTTAGAGCCTAGTCTCACATGGTGTTGGACCAGATGACGCCAAAAGGCGCACAACTCAAAGACAACGCACCATCAGAGTATGAGAGCTCGGGGTAAAGCATTTACACCATTGGAACCTCATTTGTGTTTGAAAAGATGGACCCAATTTCAAAGCAGCATATTTTACGATGGCAACACGTTACAATTACACGAAAACTGTTTAATGAGGTATCGAGTTTTGCTAAACATTCTATAAATGCTCTACGTGCCCTCCACCCGCTGTACGGACAACATCGAGACGAGAGTTGAATTCGTCCCAAACGCCTCTCAAAGTGAGAGCGTTTGGGACTCGCTCACTCGCTCACTCACTCACTCGCTCACTCACTCCGACACTCACTCACTCCTACACTCACTCCTGTACTCACTCCGACACTCACTCACGCGCTCACTCGCTCACTCACTTCGACACTCACTCACTCCGACACTCACTCACTCCTACACTCACTCACTCCTACACTCACTCACTCGCTCACTCGCTCACTCACTCCTACACTCACTCACTCCGACACTCACTCACTCCTACACTCACTCACTCCGACACTCACTCCACTCGCTCCGACACCTACTCACTCACTCGCTCACTCGCTCGCTCACTCACTCCGACACTCGCTCACTCCTACACTCACTCACTCGCTCACTCGCTCCTACACTCACTCACTCACTCGCTCACTCCGACACTCACTCACTCCTACACTCACTCACTCGCTCACTCCGACACTCACTCACTCCGACACTCACTCACTCCTACACTCACTCACTCGCTCACTCACTCACTCCTGCACTCACTCCTATTATTTAGTTTATTTTCTTTCTACGTGACTTTACCGAAAGAACCAAGGAGTAATCTCCATCTGTTACTGCTGTGTGGGAATCGAACGATGCCAGGATGTTGTGTGATCGGTAAAAGTATTCAAAGCGCACCAGCAACCACCATCATCATCATCACAACCACCATCATCATCACAACCACCAACATCATCATCATGCCATCATCATCACAACCACCAACATCATCATCATGCCATCATCATCACAACCACCATCATCATCACAACCACCACCATCATCACAACCACCAACATCATCATCATGCCATCATCATTACAACCCCACCATCACCACCATCATCATAACCCCACCATCATCATTACCATCACGACCACCATCACCAGCAACCATCATAACCCCACCATCATCACTAGCAACCACCAACATCATAACCCCACCATCATCACCACCACTACCACCACCACCCAACCCCCACCATCACCACCACCACCACAATCATCACCACCACCACCACCACCACAATCATCATCACAACCACCATCACAACACCACCATCACCACCACCATCACAACACCACCATCACCACCACCATCACAACACCATCATCACCACCACAATCACTATCACAACCCCACCACCACCATCACCAGCAACCATCATCATAACCTCACCATCATCACCACCATCATCATCATAACCCCACCATCATCACCACCACTACCACCACCATCACCACAATCATCATCACAACCCGACCACCACCATCACAATCATCATCATCACCACCACCATCACAACACCACCATCACCACCACCATCACAACACCATCATCACCACCACAATCACTATCACAACCCCACCACCACCATCACCAGCAACCATCATCATAACCCCACCATCATCATCACCATCACCACCACCATCATCATCACAACCCCAACACCATCATCACCACCCCACCACCACCATCATCACCATCACCACAATTATTATCACCATCATCACCACCACCATCATCACAACCCCACCACCACGATCATCACCATCACCACGCAAATGAAAAGATTTCCGAGATTTCCCGAGAGGAAAAGAAAATGACAGCAGCCACGGACATTTTAGATGATGATTAACCTTCGACTTTGGGTCTTTCGGTAAAGTCACGGAGGTAGAAAAAATAACAGATCACGACGTTTCGATCGCACCACAAGCAACCAGTCGTTTGTGTCTGTGTGTGTGTATGTGTTTGTGTGTGTGTCTGTGTGTGTGTCTGTGTGTGTGTCTGTGTGTGTGTCTGTGTGTGTGTCTGTGTGTGTGTATCTGTGTTTGTGTCTGTGTGTGTCGGTGTGTGTGTCTGTGTGTGTGTCTGTGTATGTTTGTGTGTGTGTCTGTGTGTGTCTCTGTGTGTGTGTTTGTATGTGTGTGTCTGTGTGTGTTTGTATGTGTGTGTCTGTGTGTGTGTGTCTGTGTGTGTGTTTGTGTGTGTGTCTGTGTGTGTGTCTGTGTGTCTATGTGTGTGTCTGTGTGTGTGTCTGTGTGTGTCTGTGTTTGTTTGTGTGTTTGTGTCTGTGTGTGTGTCTGTGTGTGTGTCTGTGTGTGTGTCTGTGTGTGTGTCTGTGTGTGTGTCTGTGTGTGTGTCTGTGTGTGTGTCTGTATGTGTGTGCTTGTGTGTGTGTTTGTCTGTGTGTCTGTGTGTGTGTATCTGTGTGTGTCTGTGTTTGTGTCTGTGTGTGTGTCGGTGTGTGTGTCTGTGTGTGTGTCTGTGTGTGTGTCTGTGTATGTTTGTGTGTGTGTCTGTGTGTGTGTCTGTGTGTGTGTCAGTATGTGTGTGCTTGTGTGTGTGTTTGTCTGTGTGTGCGCACGTGTGTGTGTGTGTGCCTGTGTGTGTTTGTGTGTGTCTGTGTGTGTTTGTGTGTGTGTCTGTGTCTGTGTGTGTGTTTGTGTGTGTGTGTGTCTGTATGTGTCTGTGTGTCTGTGTCTGTATGTGTCTGTGTGTCTGTGTGTCTGTGTCTGTATGTGTCTGTGTGTCTGTGTCTGTATGTGTCTGTATGTGTCTGTGTGTCTGTGTCTGTATGTGTCTGTATGTGTCTGTGTGTCTGTGTCTGTGTGTGTGCGTGTGTGTCTGTGTGTGTGTCAGTATGTGTGTGTCTGTGTGTGTGTTTGTGTGTGTTTGTGCATATGGCGGTACCCCGGAGTAACGTAGACCCCCTCCCCCCCGGGGTAACGTAGACCCTCCCTCTGGGGTAACCTAGACCCCCTCCCCCCGGGGTAACATAGACCCCTCCCCCCCGGGGTAACATAGACCCCCCCCTGGGGTAACCTAGACCCCCTCCCCCCGGGGTAACATAGACCCCTCCCCCCCGGGGTAACATAGACCCCTCCCCCCCGGGGTAACATAGACCTCCCCCTGGGGTAACGTAGACCCCCTCCCCCCGGGGTAACGTAGACCCCTCCCCCCCCGGGGTAACGTAGACCCCCCCCCCGGGGTAACATAGACCCCCCTCCCCCCGGGGTAACATAGACCCTCCCCCCGGGGTAACCTAGACCCCTCCCCCCGGGGTAACGTAGACCCCTCCCCCCGGGGTAACGTACGGGGAAGAGGGGGGGTAGGGGGTCAAGTTTTGACGGATGTTTTTGTGTAAATACGAAATGGATGACCCCTAAAAGTACACCCCTGGGGGAAAAATTATAAAGTCTCCCAGAAATAAAATATGTAATTGCCTCAGAAATAACATATTTAATTGCCTCAGAAACAACATATTTAATTGCCTCAGAAGTAACATATTTAATTGCCTCAGAAATAAAACATTTGCCTCAGAAACAAAATGTTTCATTGCCTCAGAAATAACATTTAATTGCCTCAGAAATAACATGTTTAATTGCCTCAGAAATAACATGTTTAATTGCCTCAGAAATAACATGTTTAATTGCCTCAGAAATAACATATTTAATTGCCTCAGAAACAACATATTTAATTGCCTCAGAAGTAACATATTTAATTGCCTCAGAAATAAAACATTTGCCTCAGAAACAAAATGTTTCATTGCCTCAGAAATAACATTTAATTGCCTCAGAAATAACATGTTTAATTGCCTCAGAAATAACATGTTTAATTGCCTCAGAAATAACATTTAATTGCCTCAGAAATAACATATTTAATTGCCTCAGAAATAACATATTTAATTGCCTCAGAAGTAACATATTTAATTGCCTCAGAAGTAACATATTTAATTGCCTCAGAAACAACATGTTTAATTGCCTCAGAAGTAACATATTTAATTGCCTCAGAAATAACATTTAATTGCCTCAGAAATTACATATTTAATTGCCTCAGAAATAACATGTTTAATTGCCTCAGAAATAACATTTTTAATTGCCTCAGAAATAACATATTTAATTGCCTCAGAAATAACATATTTAATTGCCTCAGAAATAACATGTTTAATTGCCTCAGAAATAACATATTTAATTGCCTCAGAAATAACATGTTTAATTGCCTCAGAAATTACATGTTTAATTGCCTCAGAAATAACATGTTTAATTGCCTCAGAAATAACATGTTTAATTGCCTCAGAAATAACATGTTTAATTGCCTCAGAAATAACATATTTAATTGCCTCAGAAATAACATATTTAATTGCCTCAGAAATAACATATTTAATTGCCTCAGAAATAACATGGAATTGCCTCAGAAATAACATATTTAATTGCCTCAGAAATAACATGGAATTGCCTCAGAAGTAACATATTTAATTGCCTCAGAAATAACATATTTAATTGCCTCAGAAATAACATATTTAATTGCCTCAGAAATAACATATTTAATTGCCTCAGAAATAACATATTTAATTGCCTCAGAAATAGCATATTTAATTGCCTCAGAAATAACATATTTAATTGCCTCAGAAATAACATATTTAATTGCCTCAGAAATAACATGGAATTGCCTCAGAAATAGCATATTTAATTGCCTCAGAAATAGCATATTTAATTGCCTCAGAAATAACATATTTAATTGCCTCAGAAATAAAACATTTGCCTCAGAAACAAAATGTTTAATTGCCTCAGAAATAACATATTTAATTGCCTCAGAAATAGCATATTTAATTGCCTCAGAAATAACATGTTTAATTGCCTCAGAAATAACATATTTAATTGCCTCAGAAATAGCATATTTAATTGCCTCAGAAATAAAACATTTGCCTCAGAAACAAAATGTTTAATTGCCTCAGAAATAACATATTTAATTGCCTCAGAAATAGCATGTTTAATTGCCTCAGAAATAACATATTTAATTGCCTCAGAAATAACATATTTAATTGCCTCAGAAATAACATATTTAATTGCCTCAGAAATAACATATTTAATTGCCTCAGAAATAAAACATTTGCCTCAGAAACAAAATGTTTCATTGGCTCAGAAATAACATATTTAATTGCCTCAGAAATAACATGTTTAATTGCCTCAGAAATAACATATTTAATTGCCTCAGAAATAACATGGAATTGCCTCAGAAATAGCATATTTAATTGCCTCAGAAATAGCATATTTAATTGCCTCAGAAATAACATGGAATTGCCTCAGAAATAGCATATTTAATTGCCTCAGAAATAGCATATTTAATTGCCTCAGAAATAACATATTTAATTGCCTCAGAAATAACATTTAATTGCCTCAGAAATAACATGTTTAATTGCCTCAGAAGTAACATATTTAATTGCCTCAGAAATAAAACATTTGCCTCAGAAACAAAATGTTTCATTGGCTCAGAAATAACATATTTAATTGCCTCAGAAATAACATATAATTGCCTCAGAAATAACATTTAATTGCCTCAGAAATAAAATATTTACCTCAGAAACAAAATGTTTAATTGCCTCAGAAATTACATATTTAATTGCCTCAGAAATAACATATTGAATTGCCTCAGAAATAACATATGTAAGTGCCTCAGAAACAAAATGTTTCATTGCCTCAGAAATAACATTTAATTGCCTCAGAAATAAAACATAATTGCCTCAGAAATAGCATATTTAATTGCCTCAGAAATAACATTTAATTGCCTCAGAAATAACATTTAATTGCCTCAGAAATAACATGTTTAATTGCCTCAGAAGTAACATATTTAATTGCCTCAGAAATAAAACATTTGCCTCAGAAACAAAATGTTTCATTGGCTCAGAAATAACATATTTAATTGCCTCAGAAATAACATATAATTGCCTCAGAAATAACATTTAATTGCCTCAGAAATAAAATATTTACCTCAGAAACAAAATGTTTAATTGCCTCAGAAATTACATATTTAATTGCCTCAGAAATAACATATTGAATTGCCTCAGAAATAACATATGTAAGTGCCTCAGAAACAAAATGTTTCATTGCCTCAGAAATAACATTTAATTGCCTCAGAAATAAAACATAATTGCCTCAGAAATAGCATATTTAATTGCCTCAGAAATAACATATTTAATTGCCTCAGAAATAACATTTAATTGCCTCAGAAATAACATGTTTAATTGCCTCAGAAGTAACATATTTAATTGCCTCAGAAATAAAACATTTGCCTCAGAAACAAAATGTTTCATTGCCTCAGAAATAACATATAATTGCCTCAGAAATAACATTTAATTGCCTCAGAAATAAAATATTTACCTCAGAAACAAAATGTTTAATTGCCTCAGAAATTACATATTTAATTGCCTCAGAAATAACATATTGAATTGCCTCAGAAATAACATATGTAAGTGCCTCAGAAACAAAATGTTTCATTGCCTCAGAAATAACATTTAATTGCCTCAGAAATAAAACATAATTGCCTCAGAAATAGCATATTTAATTGCCTCAGCCATTTTATAGTTATTCGGTAGCCCGGGTTACCGCGAAAAGTATCATTTATATATATAGAGAGAGAAACAAGAGAGATACACTCGACTGGACGAACAAATGCAAATGATAATATCGATAATAATAATTACAAATCGTAATTGTAGTTTTTAAAAAAAAAAATTTCAGAAACGTTGAGTCGGACTCACCGTGTTCAGTAAAACCAGCCCTCCAACCCGGCCGCCTTTGTCTCTCTCGCTCTCTCTCTCCCTCGCCAAGTTGTGGAGAAGGTTGTCGCCGTCGAACGTCGGAGCAACGTTGGAAAGCGACGTTCCAGCGACGTTCCAGCGACGTTGCGGAGCGACGTTCCAGCGACTTTTCACGAGGCTGGCTTCCTCGTATGGAAGAAAGGAAGTCGGAAGTGACGGCGCGCGGGGGGTGCTGGGAGTGACGTCACAGGGGGTGAGGGGGGCGGGGCGGGGGGGATGGGCCGACGCGCGGCCATCTTGGGTAGGGGTGAAATAAATTAATTATTAAAATTCATCTTCTTGGTTCTTTCGGTAAAGTCGTCACGTGTAGAAGGGAAGTAATAAAATAATACAAATATAACATAATAAAATAATAAAAATAAAACATGATAAAATAATAAAAATAAAACATAATAATAAAAATAAAAAATGATAAAATAATAAAAATAAAAAATGATAAAATAATAAAAATAAAACATAATAATAAAAATAAAAAATGATAAAATAATAAAAATTAAACATAATAATAAAAATAAAAAATGATAAAATAATATAAATAAAACATAATAATAAAAATATAACATAATAATAAAAATAAAACATAATAAAATAATAAAAATAAAACATAATAAAATAATAAAAATAAAACATAATAAAACAAAATTCTCACGACGTTTCGGCCACAACGCAAGCAGCCGTCCTCAGGTGAAACCAGGTCTGTCGAGGCGAAAGCGTCTGAATGAAACAGCACACGTGCTTGGAGCGTCTATATATAAGCTGGGACAGACCTGGTTTCACCTGAGGACGGCTACTTGCGTTGTGGCCGAAACGTCGCGAGAATTATTATGTTTTATTTTTATTATTTTATTACTTCCCTTCTACGTGACTTTACCGAAAGAACCAAGAAGATGAATCCCTGCTGCAGTCACCAAAGAAACTTTAAATAGAAATATAAAATATTATTAAATGATTTCAATATATTATTAGTATATAATTTTATTATATAATTTCATAATATTATATTATTATTTTATGAAGTTTTATTTTTATTATTTTATTATTTCCCTTCTACGTGATGACTTTACCGAAAGAACCAAGAAGATGAATCCCTGCTGCAGTCACGAAAGAAGCTTTAAATCGATATTAAAATTTAGTTTCGGCGAATGAATAAATGAATAAATGAATGAATGTGAATGTATAAATTGCCTGATTTTTAGTTTTCGTGAAATAAAAAAGAAGGGGAAAGCCCATAAAAAATAAAAGGACAATGACGTTTATTTATATTAAAGTCGAATATATTATTTTGTTTGTGTGTGTATAGGCATTGTGTCGCCATGTTGGGTAGGGGAAACGCAACGGTAGATGAGCAGGACGCCGCCATGTTCGATAGGGAAATCGGAAGAAGTCGCCATGTTGGGTAGGGGAGTCGAAGCTGTAGCTGAGCAGACGTCGCCATGTTGGGTAGGGAAATCGCAACGGTAGATGCGTAGACGTCGCCATGTTGGGTAAGAGAATAGCAACGGTAGGTGAGTAAGACGCCGCCATGTTGGGTAGGGAAATCACAACGGTAGCTGATCAGACGCCGCCATTTTGGGTAGGGGAATCGTACCGGTAGATGAGCAAGATGTCGCCATGTTGGGTAGGAGAATAGCAACGATAGCTCAGCAAGAAGTCGCCATGTTGGGTAGGGGAATCTCAACGGCAACTGAGCAAGAAGTCGCCATGTTGGGTAGGGGAATCGAAACTAGCTGAGCAGACGCCGCCATGTTGGGTAGGGGAATCGCAACGGTAGCTCATCAGACGCCGCCATGTTGGGTAGGGGAATCGCAACGGTAGCTCATCAGACGCCGCCATGTTGGGTAGGGGAATCTCAACGGTAGCTCAGCAGATGCCGCCATGTTGGGTAGGAGAATCGCAACGCTAACTGAGCAAGACGCCGCCATGTTGGGTAGGGGAATCTCAACGGTAGCTCAGCAGATGCCGCCATGTTGGGTAGGGGAATCGCAACGAGTGGGTTAGTGAGTGGGTGAGTGAGTAGCTGGGTAAGTGGGTGGGTGTGTGAGTGAGTGCGTGGGTGAGTGAGTAGTTGAGTGAGTGCGTGGGTGAGTGGGTTAGTGAGTGAGTGGGTGAGTGAGTGGGTTAGTGCGTGGGTGAGTGAGTAGTTGAGTGATTGAGTGCGTGGGTGAGTGGGTTAGTGAGTGGGTGGGTGAGTGAGTGGGTTAGTGCGTGGGTGAGTGAGTAGTTGAGTGATTGAGTGCGTGGGTGAGTGGGTTAGTGAGTGAGTGGGTGAGTGAGTGGGTTAGTGCGTGGGTGAGTGAGTAGTTGAGTGATTGAGTGCGTGGGTGAGTGGGTTAGTGAGTGGGTGGGTGAGTGAGTGGGTTAGTGCGTGGGTGAGTGAGTAGTTGAGTGATTGAGTGCGTGGGTGAGTGGGTTAGTGAGTGGGTGGATGAGTGAGTGGGTTAGTGCGTGGGTGAGTGAGTAGTTGAGTGATTGAGTGCGTGGGTGAGTGGGTTAGTGAGTGGGTGGATGAGTGAGTGGGTTAGTGCGTGGGTGAGTGAGTAGTTGAGTGATTGAGTGGTGGGTGAGTGGGTTAGTGAGTGGGTGGGTGAGTGAGTGGGTGAGTGAGTGATTGAGTGCGTGGGTGAGTGGGTTAGTGGCTGGGTGAGTGAGTGCGTGGGTGAGTGGGTTAGTGAGTGGGTGAGTAGTTGAGTGAGTGAGTGCGTGTGTGTGTGTGAGTGAGTGCGTGAGTGAGTAGTTGAGTGAGTGAGTGGGTGAGTGAGTGGGTTAGTGCGTGGGTGAGTGAGTAGTTGAGTGATTGAGTGCGTGGGTGAATGAGTGAGTGGGTGAGTGAGTGCGTTGGTAGCGAAGGCTACACCGTGGTAGTGGGGGGTGAGGAATCTTTCACTTCGCTTCGTGTGCCACGCGGCACGTGGGGAGCGGTAGAACGACGACGATGAGAGCGACTCCCCCCCCCTCCCTCGAGATTTCCACGTGGTGACAAAAAAATGGCCGCCGCCGCCGCCATTTTGTCCGCGCGTGGCAAGGGTGGACGCTTAAAAAAACGACGAAGGGGGCTGTTAAATAATTAATTTATTGCTCAACTTCGACGACTCCTCGACGATCACCGCCCCATCCCTCCCTCCCCCTCCCTCCCCATCCCCCCTTGCCCCCCTCCTCCCTCCCTCCCTGACCGGCGTGGCACAAGCAAAGCCTCAGATGCCCGCCGCAGTCACCGCCGTGACGTTTGCCGCGTGGTCATAGTTGGTTGGCCTGTGACGTCGTGTGTGCGTACGTCATGCGTGTGTGTGTGTTGTGTGTGTGCGTTGTGTTGTGTGTTGTGAGTGTGTACGTATGCCGTGTGTTTGTTGTGTGAGTGTATGTTGTGTGTGTGTGCGTTGTGTGTACGTTGTGTGTACGTCTGTTGTGTGTGCGTGTGTTGTGTGTGTGTTGTGTGAGTGTGTGTTGTGTGTGTGTATGTACACAGCCAACAGCGCTAATCGGAGGTGCGGGTGGCAGGGGAAACAAGAAACCAGTGAATGAATAGGTGGGTGAGTAGGTGGGTGAGTGAATAGGTGGGTGAGTAGGTGGGTGAGTGGGTGGGTGGGTGAGTAGGTGGGTGAGTGGGTGGGTGAACGGGTGAATATGTGGGTGAGTGGGCGGGTGAACGGGTGAGTAGGTGGGTGGGTGAACGGGTGAATATGTGGGTGAGTGGGTGAGTAGGTGGGTGAGTGGGTGGGTGAACGGGTGAGTAGGTGGGTGAGTGGGTGGGTGAACGGGTGAGTAGGTGGGTGAGTGGGTGAGTATGTGGGTGGGTGAGTAGGTGGGTGAGTGAGAGGGTGGGTGGGTAGGCGGGCGAGTGTGTGGATGAGTGAGTGTGTGTGTACGTACGGAGCCAATGCGTTCGTCAATCTAGATCATGATGATGATTATTTAAAAGTGCATAAGCTCCCTGTGGCTCAAGGCGGCAAGAGGAGCGTTCCAGACGGCCGTGGACGCAAGCGCGTCAGGGTTTTTGTTTGTTCGGGTGAGAGCGCGTGAATGTTACGTTGTTAATTCCCGCCACCAGCTGACACAGGTTGTGTGTTGGAGAACCAATCTTGCGAACGTTTACAATCCGAGGTTATGACGTTTCGCCGGTAAATTTACAACCTCCTCCACCTCCTCCAACTCTACCACCTCAGCCGTGTTATTTCTGAGGGTTGAGTGGGTGAGTGAGTGCGTGGGTGAGTGAGTAGTTGAGTGTGTGAGTGCATGGGTGAGTGGGTGGGTGAGTGAGTGGGTGAGCGAGTGAGTGGGCGAGTGAGTGGGTGAGCGAGTGGGTGAGTAAGTTGGTAAATGGGTGAGTGAGTTGGTAAATGGGTGAGTGAGTGGGTGAGCGAGTGGGTGAGTGAGTGGGTAAGTGGGTGAATGGGTGAGTGGGTGAGTGAGTGAATAAGTGGGTGAGTGAGTAGGTGAGTGGGTGAGTGCGTGGATGAGTGGGTTAGTGCGTGGGTGAGTGAGTAGTTGAGTGTGTGAGTGCATGGGTGAGTGAGTGGGTGAGTGAGTGGGTTAGTAGGTGAGTGAGTGAGTAGGTGAATGGGTGGGTGAGTGAGTGGGTGAGCGAGTGGGTGAGTGGGTGAGCGAGTGGGTGAGTGAGTGAGTAAGTGGGTGAGTAAGTGGGTGAGTGAGTAGGTAAGTGGGTGAGTGAGTAGTTGAGTGTGTGAGTGCGTGGGTGAGTGGGTGGATGAGTGAGTGGGTGAGCGAGTGAGTGGGTAAGCGGGTGAGTGAATGGGTGAGCGAGTGGGTGAGTGAGTGGGTGAGCGAGTGGGTGCGTGAGTGGGTAAGTGGGTGAGTGAGTGGGTGAGTGAGTAAGTGGGTGAGTGAGTGAGTGAGTAGATGAGTGGGTGAGCGAGTGGGTGAGTGAGTGGCTGGGTGAGTGCGTGGGTGAGTGAGGAGTTGAGTGTGTGGGTGAGTGGGTAAGTGGGTGAGTGAGTAGGTGAGTGGGTGAGCGAGTGGGTGAGTGAGTGGCTGGGTGAGTGCGTGGGTGAGTGAGGAGTTGAGTGTGTGGGTGAGTGAGTAGGTGAGTGAGTTGGTAAGTGGGTGAGTGAGTGGGTAAGTGGGTGAGTGAGTGGGTGAGCGAGTGGGTGAGTGAGTGAGTAAGTGGGTGAGTAAGTGGGTGAGTGAGTAGGTGAGTAGGTGAGTGGGTGAGTGAGTGAGTGCGTGGATGAGTGGGTTAGTGCGTGGGTGAGTGGGTGGGTGAGTGAGTGGGTGAGCGAGTGAGTGGGTAAGCGGGTGAGTGAATGGGTGAGCGAGTGGGTGAGTGAGTGGGTGAGCGAGTGGGTGAGTGAGTGGGTAAGTGGGTGAGTGAGTGGGTGAGTGAGTAAGTGGGTGAGTGAGTGAGTAGGTGAGTGGGTGAGTGAGTGCGTGGGTTAGTGGGTTAGTGCGTGGGTGAGTGGGTGGGTGAGTGAGTAGGTGAGTGGGTGAGCGAGTGGGTGAGTGAGTGGGTAAGTGGGTGAGTGAGTAGGTGAGTGAGTAGGTGAGTGGGTGAGTGAGTGCATGGGTGAATGGGTTAGTGGGTGGGTGAGTGAGTAGTTGAGTGTGTGAGTGAGTGTGTGGGTAAGTGGGTTAGTGAGTGGGTGGGTGAGTGGGTTAGTGAGTGGGTGAGTGAATAGTTGGGTGAGTGAGTGGGTGAGTAGTTGAGTGTGTGAGTGCATGGGTGAGTGGGTGGGTGAGTGAGTGACTGGGTGAGTGAGTGTTTGCGTGAGTGAGTGGGTTAGTGAGTGAGTGGGTGGGTGAGTGAGGGACTGGATGAGTGAGTGGGTGAGAGAGTGAGTGGGTGAGTGGGTGGGTGACTGAGTGACTGGATGAGTGCGTAGGTGAGTGAGGAGTTGAGTGTGTGGGTGAGTGGGTGAGTGAGTGGGTCAGTGGGTGAGTGAGTGGGTTAGTGGGTGAGTGAGTGAGTAGGTGTGTGAGTTGGTAAGTGGGTGAGTGGGTAAGTGGGTTAGTGAGTGGGTAAGTGGGTTAGTGAGTGGGTGAGTGAGTAGTTGAGTGATTGAGTGCGTGGGTGAGTGGGTTAGTGAGTCGGTGGGTGAGTGAGTGACTGGGTGAGTGAGTGTTTGCGTGAGTGAGTGGGTTAGTGGGTGACTGAATGACTGAATGACTGGATGAGTGAGTGGGTGAGTGAGTGAGTGGGTTAGTGGGTGACTGAATAACTGAATGACTGGATGAGTGAGTGGGTGAGTGAGTGACTGAATGACTGAATGACTGGATGAGTGAGTGGGTGAGTGAGTGCGTTGGTAGCGAAGGCTACACCGTGGTGGTGGGGGGTGAGGAATCTTTCACTTTGCTTCGTGTGCCACGCGGCACGTGGGGAGCGGTAGAACGACGACGATAGAGATTTCCACGTGGTGACAAAAAAAATGGCCGCCACCGCCGCCATTTTGTCCGCACGTGGCAAGGGGGATGCGAATAAGTATAACCCGTAAAAACAAAGTTTTTCACTCTAAATCCTTTATATGCGTGGCGGCTAGAGTCCTCTCGTCCTCTGGCTTGAGATAGCTGCCACCTATGGGTCAGATGATTGTCTGCCACCATTAAGCAATTGGTAATTAAATATTTAATTTGTTTTCCCTAAACAGTGTAAAATGTAGGAATTTTTTCACGAACATTAATTGTCACACACAACGAGTCTGTGTGGAAAATGTCAGCTCGATTGGATCACGGGAAGTGGGTTAAAAAACGACCGAAAGGTTTGCACGGTCGTAAGCAAGCAAGCGAGCGAACTTAATAAAGGATTTAAAAATATATTCGCCTGTGGAGGACGCGGGGATCGATCCCGCGACCTTTGGCATGGGAAGCGAGGGCGCTACCAACTGCGCTACTCCGCCACGGCCTGTGGACGGGTTACGCTCTAGGCTCTTACACTCTGACGTTCAGCCATGAATGAGTTCTATTTGAATATATGTAAAATAACAAAATTTTGCCTAAAAAGTGTAAGATTTTGGGAATTTTTTTTCACGAACAATAATTGTCT
>WFAB01002650.1:0-27500 GCA_018977245.1 Lethenteron camtschaticum | reverse complement strand
AGTTTGCGTCTCTCTCATCATCATCACGGTGGCTAGGAGATGTTGACTACCTCGCCTGGTGTACAGGAGGTCGTGGGTTTATCCCGACCCTGACGACGCCTCCTGCTGCTGTATATTTGAAGTCTGCGTCTCTCTCTCATCATCATCATCACGGTGGCTAGGAGATGTTGACTACCTCGCCTGGTGTGCAGGAGGTCGTGGGTTCGATCCCGACCCTGACAATGCCTGCTGCTGTTGTCTATGTGGAGTCTGCGTCTCTCTCTCATCATCATCATCACGGTGGCTAGATGTTAACTACCTCGCTTGGTGTATAGGAGGTTGTGGGTTCTATCCCGACCCTGACGATGCCTGCTGCTGTATATTTGGAGTCTGTGTTTCTCTCTCTCATCATCATCATCACGGTGGCTAGGAGATGTTGACTACCTCGCCTGGTGTGCAGGAGGTCGTGGGTTCGATCTCGACCCTGACGCCTGCTGTTGTATATTTGGAGTGTCTCTCATCATCATCATCACGGTGACTAGGATATGTTGACTACCTCGCCTGGTGTGCAGGAGGTCGTGGGTTCGATCTCGACCCTGACGCCTGCTGTTGTATATTTGGAGTGTCTCTCATCATCATCACGGTGACTAGGATATGTTGACTACCTCGCCTGGTGTACAGGAGGTCGTGGGTTCGATCTCGACCCTGACGCCTGCTGTTGTATTTTTGGAGTGTCTCTCTTCATCATCACGGTGACTAGGAGATGTTGACTACCTCGCCTGGTGTACAGGAGGTCGTGGGTTAGATCCCGACCCTGACGATGCCTGCTGCTGTTGTAGATTTGGAGTCTGTCTCTCATCATCATCATTACGGTGGCTATGAGATGTTGACTACCTCGCCTGGTATGCAGGAGGTCGTGGGTTAGATCCCGACCCTGACGATGCCTGCTGCTGCTGCTGTATATTTGGAGTCTGCGTTTCTCTCTCCCGGGGGTCGCGTGGATTTTCCCCGAGTCCTCTGGTTTTTCCCCTCCACATTTAGAATCGACGTCACGACGCGTTCGGAGTTTTTGGCTGCTGCTGTAAATTTCCACGCGATAAGCCCGCTGCGATCATTCGTGGCCAGGCCGATTCTGAAAAGCTAACTACGTTGAGTGTGTGAGTGAGTGTGAGTGTGTGTGAGTGTATGTGAGTGTGAGGGTGAGTGTGTGAGTGTGTGTGAGTGAGTGAGTGTGTGAGTGTGTGTGAGTGTGTGAGAGAGTGAGTGTGTGTGTGTATGTGTGTGTGTGAGTTTGTGTGTGGGTGAGTGTGAGTGAGTGTGTGTGAGTGTTTGTGAGTGTTTGTAAGTGAGTGTGTGTGAGTGAGTGTGTGAGTGTGTGAGTGAATGTGAGTGTGTGTGTGTGAGTGAGTGAGTGTGAGTGTGTGAGTGAGTGTTTGTGAGTGAGTGTTTGTAAGTGAGTGTGTGTGAGTGAGTGTGTGAGTGTGTGTGAGTGAATGTGTGTGAGTGTGTGTGAGTGAGTGTGTGATTGTGTGTGTGTATGAGTGAGTGTGTGTGTGAGTGAGTGTGAGTGAGTGTGTGTATGACTGAGTGTGATTGAGTGTGTGTGTGAGTGTATGAGTGAGTGTGTGAGTGTGAGTGAGTGTGTATGAGTGAGTGTGTGTGAGTGTGTGTGTGAGTATGAGTGAGTGTGTGTGAGTGTGTGTGAGTGTATGAGTGTGTGAGTGTGTATGAGTGAGTGAGTGTGAGTGAGTGTGTATGAGTGAGTGAGTGAGAGTATATGAGTGAGTGTGTGTGTGTGAGTGAGTGTGTGTATGTGAGTGTATGAGTGAGTGTGTATGAGTGTGTATGAGTGAGTTTGAGTGAGTGTGTATGAGTGAGTGTATATGTTTGAGTGTGCGTTAGTGTGTGAGTGAGTGGACGAGTGTGTGAGTGAGTGAATAAGTGAGTGAGTGTGTGAACTGTGAGTGAGTGGACGAGTGTGTGTGTGAACGAGTGAGTGAGTGATTGAACGAGTGAGTGAACGACTGAGTGAGTGAATGAGTGAGCGAACGAGTGAGTGAATGAATGAGTGAGTGAATGAACGACTAAGTGAGTAAACGACTGAGTGAGTGAATGAGTGAGTCAATGAGTGAGTGAGTGAACGAGTGAGTGAATGAACGACTGAGTGAACGACTGAGTGAGTAAACGACTAAGTGAGTGAATGAGTGAGTGAACGACTGAGTGAGTGAATGAGTGAGTCAACGACTGAGTGAGTAAACGACTGAGTGAATGAACGACTAAGTGAGTAAACGACCGAGTGAGTGAATGAACGACTGAGTGAGTGAACGACTAAGTGAGTGAATGAGTGAGTGAACGACTAAGTGATTAAACGACTGAGTGAGTGAATGAGTGAGTTAACGAGTGAGTGAATGAACGAGTGAGTAAATGAATGAGTGGGTGAATGAACAACTGAGTGAGTAAACGACTAAGTGAGTGAATGAGTGAGTGAATGAACGACTGAATGAACGACTGAGTAAACGACTAAGTGAGTGAATGAGTGAGTGAATGAGTGAGTGAATGAACGACCAAGTGAGTAAACGACTAAGTGAGTGAACGAGTGAATCAACGAGTGAGTGAGTGAACGACTGAGTGAATGAACGAGTGAGTGAACGACTGAGTGAGTGAACGACTAAGTGAGTGAACGAGTGAGTGAACGAGTGAGTGAACGAGTGAGTGAGTAAACGAGTGAGTGAACGACTGAGTGAGTGAACGACTAAGTGAGTGAACGAGTGAGTGAACGAGTGAGTGAGTAAACGAGTGAGTGAACGACTGAGTGAGTAAACGACTAAGTGAGTGAACGAGTGAGTGAGTGAACGATTGAGTGAACGACTGAGTAAACGACTAAGCGAGTGAATGAGTGAGTGAATGAGTGAATGAACGATGGAGTGAGTGAACGACTAAGTGAGTGAACGAGTGAGTGAATGAGTGAGTGTGTGTGTGGTAGTGTAGTGGTACAGCTCCACGCCGCGCTACGAATCCGACGCCCCGAGTTCGATTCCCGCTCACGGCCACCAACACCGCCAGTGACAGTCCTGGGCCTCCCCTAGGTCGACTCAGCCTCAAACGACCGCCACCGGGGGAGAGAGACAAAGGCGGCCGGGTATTCTACGTAAGGCCCCGCTCCTCCCCAACAGCACTTGCCCCGGCAGCCTGCGGAGACTACACGGGGGACCTTTGCCTGGTGCTACGGCCGTTTCCTCCGTTACGTTTCCTCCGCGATTTTCCCAATTTCCGCCTCTAACAAGTTGCTGGCAGAGACATCTCCACCACTCACTCCACCACCTACTCCACCACTCACTCCACCACCTACTCCACCACCTACTCCACCACCTACTCCACCACTTAGTCCACCACTCACTCCACCACCTACTCCACCACCTACTCCACCACTCACTCCACCACTCACTCCACCACTCACTCCACCACTCACTCCACCACCTACTCCACCACCTACTCCACCACTCACTCCACCGCTCACTCCACCACTCACTCCACCACTCACTCCACCGCTCACTCCACCACTCACTCCACCACTCACTCCACCACTCACTCCACCACTCACTCCACCACTCACTCCACCACTCACTCCACCACTCACTCCACCACTCACTCCACCACTCACTCCACCACTCACTCCACCACTCACTCCACCACTCACTCCACCACTCACTCCACCACTCACTCCACCACTCACTCCACCACTACTCCACCACTCACTCCACCACTCACTCCACCACCTCACTCCACCACTCACTCCACCACCTCACTCCACCACTCACTCCACCACTCTACTCCACCACTCACTCCACCACTCACTCCACCACTCACTCCACCACTCACTCCACCACTCACTCCACCACTCACTCCACCACTCACTCCACCACTCACTCCACCACTCACTCCACCACTCACTCCACCACTCACTCCACCACTCACTCCACCACTCACTCCACCACTCACTCCACCACTCACTCCACCACTCACTCCACCACTCACTCCACCACTCACTCCACCACTCACTCCACCACTACTCCACCACTCACTCCACCACTCACTCCACCACTCACTCCACCACTCACTCCACCACTCACTTCAACACTCACTCCAACACTCACTCCACCACTCACTCCACCACCTACTCCACCACTCACTCCACCACTCACTCCAACCGCTCACTCCACCGCTCACTCCACCGCTCACTCCACCACTCACTCCACCACTCACTCCACCACTCACTCCACCACTCACTCCACCACTCCACCACTCACTCCACCACTCACTCCACCACTCACTCCACCACTCACTCCACCACTCACTCCACCACTCACTCCACCACTCACTCCACCACTCACTCCACCACTCACTCCACCACTCACTCCACCACTCACTCCACCACTCACTCCACCACTCACTCCACTACTCACTCCACCACTCACTCCACCACTAACTCCACCACTCACTCCACCACTCACTCCACCACTCACTCCACCACTCACTCCCCCACCACCCCACTCCACCACTCCTCCACCACTCACTCCACCACTCACTCCACCACTCACTCCACCCACTCACCCCCCCACCCTACTCCACCACTCACTCCACCACTCACTCCACCACTCACTCCACCACCACTCCACTCACCACCTCACTCCACCACTCACTCCACCACCTCACTCCACCACTCACTCCACCACTCACTCCACCACTCACTCCACCACTCACACCACTCACTCATCCACCACTCACTCCACCACTCACTCCACCCACCTACTCCACCATCACTCCACCACTCACTCCACCACTCACTCCACCACTCACTCCACCACTCACTCCACCACTCACTCCACCACTCACTCCACCACTCACTCCACCACTCACTCCACCACTTACTCCACCACTCACTCCACCACTTCACTCCACCACTCACTCCACCACTCACTCCACCACTCACTCCACCACTCACTCCACCACTCACTCCACCACCTCACTCCACCACTCACTCCACCACTTCCACTCCACCACTCACTCCACCACTCACTCCACCACTCACTCCCACCACTCCACTCCACCACCTACTCCACCACTCACTCCACCACTCACTCCACCACTCCACTCCACCACTCACTCCACCACTCACTCCACCACTCACTCCACCACTCACTCCACCACTCACTCCACCCCTCACTCCACCGCTCACTCCACCACTCACTCCCACCACTCACTCCACCCACTCACTCCCCACCACTCCACCACTCCACCACTCACTCCACCGCTCACTCCACCGCTCACTCCACCGCTCACTCCACCACTCACTCCACCACTCACTCCACACTCACTCCACCACTCACTCCACCACTCACTCCACCACTCACTCCACCACTCACCCACCACTCACTCCACCGCTCACTCCACACTCACTCCACCACTCACTCCACCACTTACTCCACCACCTACTCCCCATCCACCATCTCCTCCCTCCTAGCACCAGGATAGACACGGTGACTAGGAGATGTTGACTACCTCGCCTGGTGTACAGGAGGTCGTGGGTTCGATCCCGACCCTGACGACGCCTGCTGCTGCTGTATATTTGGAGTCTGCGTCTTTCTCATCATCACGGTGGCTATGAGATGTTGACTACTTCGCCAGGTGTGCAGGAGGTCGTGGGTTTGATCCCGACCCTGATGACGCCTGCTGCTGCTGCTGTATATTTGGAGTCTGCGTCTCTCTCTCATCATCATCATCACGGTGGCTAGGAGATGTTGACTACCTCGCCTGGTGTGCAGGAGGTCGTGGGTTCGATCCCGACCCTGACGATGCCTGCTGCTGTATATTTTAAGTCTGCGTCTCTCTCTCATCATCATCATCACGGTGGCTATGAGATGTTGACTACCTCGCCAGGTGTGCAGGAGGTCGTGGGTTCGATCCCGACCCTGACGATGCCTGCTGCTGTATATTTTAAGTCTGCGTGTCTCTCTCTCATCATCATCATCACGGTGGCTATGAGATGTTGACTACCTCGCCTGGTGTGCAGGAGGTCGTGGGTTCGATCTCGACCCTCACGACACCTGCTACTGCTGCTGCTGCTGTATATTTGGAGTCTGCGTCTCTCTCCCCGTGGTGGTCACCGCGTCGATCGATCTTCGGGCTCACCGGTTTTTCCCTCCGCGTTGAGAATCCACGTCACCGCGCGTTGCAGACGATTTGGCTGCTGCTGTAGATGTTGCTGCACCATTATTCGTGGCCAGGCCACGAACTGAAATAACTCTATGGATCTCTGTGTAACTCAGTGGGTCTCTGTGTCACTCAGTGGGTCTCTGTGTAACTCAGTGGGTCTCTGTGTCACTCTATGGATCTCTACGTGACTCCATGGATCTCTGTGTAACTCTATTGTTGGTGATGATTGTGGTGATCGTGGTGGTGATGGTGGCGATGGTGATGATGGTGGTGATGGTGGTGGTGGTGATGGTGGTGATGGTGGTGATGGTGGTGATTATGGTGGTGGTGGCGGTGATTATGGTGATGATGGCGGTGATGGTGGCAGTGATGGTGGTGGTGATGGCGGCGGTGATGATGGCGGTGATGGTGGTGATGGTGGCAGTGATGGTGATGATGGCGGTGATGGCGGTGATGATGGCGGTGATGGTGGTGATGATGGTGATGGTGGTGATGATGGCGGTGATGGTGGTGATGGCGGTGATGTTGGTGATGATGGTGATGGTGGTGATGATGGCGGTGATGTTGGTGATGATGGTGATGGTGGTGATGATGGCGGTGATGGTGATGGTGGTGATGATGGTGGTGATGATGGCGGTGATGATGGTGATGGTGGTGATGATGATGGTGATGGTGATGATGGCGGTGATGGTGATGGTGATGATGGCGGTGATAATGATGGTGAACCCAACGTGCGTCTCGCCCCGCAGGTCTGCGCCTTCCCAGTGCCCGGCTCCCTGGCTCCCCACCGCCAGCGGCACAACCACCCTTTAACACAACCACCTACACCACCACCATCACACCACCACCACACCACCACCACCACCACCCTCTAACCCAACCACCACCACCCCCAACACCACAGCTAACACCACCAACACTACCCCCAACACCACCAACACCACCACCACCCTCTAACACCACCACCAACACCCACTAACACCACCGCCACCACACCACCACCACCGCTAACATCACCACCACCACCAACACCACCACCACCTACACCACTAACAACACCCACTAACACCACCGCTAACACCACCAACACCACCGCCGCCACCACCCCCAACACCACCACCGCCACCACCCCCAACACCACCATCGCCACCACCACCACCTACACCACCACCGCCACCACCGCCGCCACCACACCACCACACCGCCACCACCCCCAACACCAACACTAACGCCACCCCCACCACCACCATCACCACCACCGCCGCCACCACCCCCAACACCACCACCGCCACCACCACCACCCCCAACACCACCACCACCCCCAACACCACCACCGCCACCACCACCCCCAACACCGCCACCACCACCACCCCCAACACCACCACCGCCACCACCACCACCCCAACACCACCACCGCCACCACCACCACCCCCAACACCACCACCGCCACCAACACCACCACCAACACCACCAACACCACCAACACCACCACCCCCAACAACACCACCACCGCCACCACCGCCACCACACCACCCCCAACACCACCACCACCCCAACACCACCACCACCACCACCCCCAACACCACCACCACCACCGCCACCACCACCGCCACCGTCGCCATGCACCAGTGCGACCAGTGCCCGTACAGCACCGACTGCTACGTGAAGTTCAAGCGCCACTCGCTGGGCCACGCCGAGGCCCGTCCGTTCGCGTGCGCCGCCTGCGGGCGTGCCTTCGCCCGCCTCAAGTCTCTGCACGTGCACCGGCGCATCCACACGGAGGACCGACCCTACCAGTGCCCCGCCTGCCCCAAGGCGTTCACGCGCTCCACCACCCTCTACAAACACCGCAAGATCCACACGGGCGAGAAGCCGTACGCGTGCGGCCTCTGCTCCAAGGCCTTCACCCAGTCGGAGCACCTCGACCGACACACCCGGGTCCACACGGGCGACCGCCCGTACGCGTGCGCCGTGTGCTCCAAGACCTTCGCGCAGTCCCAGCACCTCCGCTGCCACCAGCGGACGCACACGGGCGACGGGCTCGTCATGTGCGCCCAGTGCGGCAAGGTGCTCACGTCGGCCAAGAGCCTCCGGCTGCACGAGCGCTCGCACGCCAAGGAGCGCCAGCAGCAGCAGCAGCAGCAGCGGCGGCAGTGGCAGCAACACGACGGCGAAGGAGGGGGGGACGATGTAGCGGCGGCGGCTACGGCGGCCGCCGCTACATCGTCATCGGCCTCCCCGTCGACCTCCCCGTCGACCTCCCCGTCGTGCTCCCGGTGCGGCGAGCAGTTCGCCCGCCTCTCGCTGCTCTGGGAGCACCAGCGGGCGCGGGCGTGCGAGCGCCCGCACCGCTGCGCCTTCTGCGGCAAGACGTTCGGCAAGTCGAAGGCGCTCAAGATGCACACGCGCATGCACACGGGCGAGCGCCCGTACGCCTGCCCCGTGTGCGCCAAGGCGTTCACGCGAGCCGCCACCCTGTACAAGCACAAGCGCATCCACGCGGACGAGAAGCCCTTCAAGTGCGCCGTGTGCGAGCGCGCCTTCACGCAGGCGGAGCACCTGCAGCGCCACCGCACGGTGCACACCGGGGAGCGGCCGCACGCCTGCGGCGAGTGCGGCAAAGCCTTCGCCCTGCTCGAGTACCTCCGCTGCCACCAGAAGACGCACGCCGTCGAGGAGCTCCACCTGTGCGCCGAGTGCGGCAAGGTCTTCTCGTCCGTCAAGACGCTGCGCGTGCACAAGCGGCTGCACCTGCGGCGAGCGGGCGGCGGCGCCGGCGGCGGCGACCGGCGGCCGTTCGTGAGGTTCGTCGGTGATGACGAGGAGGACGACGACGACGAGGTGGAGGAGGAGGTGGAGGAGGAGGAGGAGAGGAGGAGGAGGGGGACGGGGACGACTGTGGCTACGGCGGGCTCAGCTGCACCGAGTGCTGGGAGACGTTCGCCGGTTTCGAGCAGCTCCGGGCTCACCAGAGGATTCACAGCGGGGAGGCGGCGGCGTCGGCGGTGGCGGTGGCGGTGAAATTCGAGGGAGCCGGCGGTCACGGCGGTCACGAGGAGGAGGAATCGGCAAGAACGCTGCCGTTCATAAAGCAAGAGCCGCCGGACGACCTCGGCTGCGGCGCGTGGCCGGGGCTGGTCGCGGCGGCCGCGCATCGGGACGACTACGGCGGCGGCGGTTACTGCGGCGAAGACAAAGACGATGAGCGGCAGCAGCAGCAGCAGCAGCAGCAGGAGCAGCAGCAGGAGGAGGAGAGGGCGGTTGCCGTCGGCGTCGCCGGCAGGCGGCACGTCCGGCGACGCGTCAAGCGGGAGAGGGGGAGCCGGGGACGGGCGGCGTGGCGGCCGCCGGCACCGGCGGCGGCGGTGAAGGTGGAGGCAGACGACGGGGAGGAGGAGGAGGAGGGGTACCGCGGAGTCAAAGTGGAGCGCGAGGAGGTGGACTACGATGAGGAGGAGGTGGAGGAGGATGGGGGGGGAGGCCGGTCCGTGGAGCGAGGGCGACGCGGGGTCAACGGTCGCTCCGCGCAGGCCGCTGAAAACTAGATTTTTTTTAACTACGACAACTACGCATCGCGTCAGCCGCGAGGAAGCCGCCACCGGGGCCCCGGCGTGCCGATCCGGGTCTTCCGGACGTTCCCGGCGTCTTATCGGCAGCACCGGAGTCGTCGGTCTTCGTGTGGGACGGGGGGTGGTGGGGCCCTCTCGCTCAAGAGCCGTCTGATTCCGGCGAGAAAATTCCGGACCGGTTTTTTTTGCCGACGCGCCCAGCGTCTCGTGACGCGTCGTGCCGTGTACGGTGCGGTGCGGTGGGGTGTGGCACCTTGATGCCGGTGATTTTTCGTTTCCTTTTCCGCTGAAAACTAATCGTCGCCGGTTCGCTTTGAAACCGTTCGTTTCATTTCGGTTGGATGCTTTTTTGTCGATTTAAAGCTTCTTTCGTGACTGCAGGGATTCATTTTCTTGGATCTTTCGGTAAAGTCACGTAGAAGGGAAATAATAAAATGATAAAGATTAAACTAAATAAAATTCTCACGACGTTTCGGCCACAACACAAGCAGCCGTCCTCAGGTGAAGAACAGGTTGTCGGAAAGACAGCGTCCTAATGTCTTTCCGACAGACCTGTTCTTCACCTGAGGACGGCTGCTTGTGTTGTGGCCGAAACGTCGTGAGAATTTTATCATGTTTAATTTTTTTCATTTTATTATTTCCCTTCTATGTGACGTTACCGAAAGATCCAAGAATATGGATGCTTTTTGTTTAATTTTCCCCGTTCGGCGGTTTAAAATTACGACGGCAATGGCGGCGGCGCCAGGCCTCGGGCTAGGATAGCCTAACTAGGCCTCGGGCTAGGAGAGCCTAGCCAGGCCTCGGGCTAGGAGAGGCTAGCCAGGCCTCGGACTGGGAGAGCCTAGCCAGGCCTCGGGCTAGGAGAGCCTAGCCAGGCCTCGGACTGGGAGAGCCTAGCCAGGCCTCGGGCTAGGAGAGGCTAGCCAGGCCTCGGACTGGGAGAGCCTAGCCAGGCCTCGGGCTAGGAGAGCCTAGCCAGGCCTCGGACTGGGAGAGCCTAGCCAGGCCTCGGGCTAGGAGAGGCTAGCCAGGCCTCGGACTGGGAGAGCCTGGCCAGGCCTCGGACTGGGAGAGCCTAGCCAGGCCTCGGGCTAGGAGAGCCTAGCCAGGCCTCGGGCTAGGAGACCCTAGCCAGGCCTCGGGCTAGGAGAGCCTAGCCAGGCCTCGGGCTAGGAGAGCCTAGCCAGGCCTCGGGCTAGGAGAGCCTAGCCAGGCCTCGGGCTAGGAGAGCCTAGCCAGGCTGTGAGCCAGGAGTGAGCGGGCGAATCCCCGTCCGTTCCACCTCGCTCCCTTCCTACCAGTGGGTGGGCGTGAAAGAGTAGGAGTCGTCGCGCCCACACAGTACACACACGCTACACACAGTACACACAGTACACATACGGTACACACACACAGCACACACACACTACACACACAGTACACACACACAGTACACACACAGCACACACACAGTACACACACAGTACACACACAGCACACACACAGTACACACACAGCACACACACAGTACACACACACACAGTACACACACAGCACACACACAGTACACACACAGCACACACACAGTGCACACACACACAGTACACACAGCACAGCACACACAGCACACACAGTACACACACACAGTACACACACACAGCACACACACACACAGTACACACACACAGTACACACACACAGTACACACACAGCACACACACAGTACACACACACACACAGTACACACACACAGCACACACAGTACACACACAGCACACACACAGTACACACACACAGTACACACACACACAGCACACACACACAGTACACACACACACACAGTACACACACACACACAGTACACACACACACAGTACGCACACACAGCACACACAGCACGCATTAAAAATGTCGCCCGACCGCGTGGCAGAGCCGACGTTGTACCGTGCGTCGAACTTAGTCCGCCGTAAGTAGCCGCAGATCGGAGGCGTGGTGGCCGAGGATGACAAACTAAGACAACAACAACAAGGACAACAACAACAACAACAAGCGAACTTTGTACGTACGTTGAGGACAATCTAAGACAACAATGACAACAACAACAAGCGAACTTTGTACGTACGTTGAGGACAATCTAAGACAACAATAACAACAAATAAACTTTGTGCGTACGTTGAGGACAATCTAAGACAACGACAACAACAAGGACAACAACAACAACAAGGACTCATATTCTTAGGTTTTTTTCGGTAAAGTCACCATGTAGGTAAAACATTGAAATTAAAATTAATAAAAGTAAAATAAAATTTAAAAAATCACGACGTTTCGGAGGCAACACAATCTTCCGTGTTGCCTCCGAAACGTCGTGATTTTGTATTTTGATTTAATGTTACGTTTATTAATTTCAATTTTTTACCTACGTGACTTTACCGAAAAAACCTAAGAATATCAATTCCTTGCAGTCACGAAAGCTTCAAATCTAGAAACAACAAGGACAACAACAAGGATTTTAAGAAGAAAAGGAAGCGAACTTTGGGTTCAGCCGCGTCCACGATGCGCGGAATCGAACCGAACCGAACCTGGGGGGGGCGGGGGGGTCGGGGGGGGGGGGGTCGGGGGGGGTCTGGGGGGGGCGGGGGGGGGGGCGCTGTTTGGGGTTGTTCAAGTCGAGTGGAGTTGTTCAAGCCACGTGCAGAGAGAGAGAGAGCGGCATCCCTCCATTTGTAGCTCGCGTCGTTAGATATTTACGGGGGGGCGAGGGGGGGGGCGAGGGGGGTAGGGGGGTAGGGGGGGGCGAGAGAGGTAGGGGGGGCGAGGGGGGGGTAGGGGGGGCGAGGGAGGGGCGAGGGGGGTAGGGGGGGGCGATGGGGGTAGGGGGGTAGGGGGGTAGGGGGGGGCGAGAGGTAGGGGGGGCGAGGGGGGGGGTAGGGGGGCGAGGGAGGGGCGAGGGGGTAGGGGGGGCGAGGGGGGGGGGTAGGGGGGCGAGGGGGGGGGTAGGGGGGGCGAGGGAGGGGCGAGGGGGTAGGGGGGGCGAGGGGGTAGGGGGGGGGGGTAGGGGGGGGGCGAGAGAGGTAGGGGGGGCGAGGGGGGCGGGAACGTGCCCGTGCGCGTCACGTGCCCGTCCGCGTCACGTGGCGCGCGCGTCACGTGCGTTCTAGCGCGTCGTCGCGCGTCGTCACGTGCCGCGTCACGTGCCGCTGTGTGTGTGTGTGACGTCACGCGAGGCCTGCTGCTAGGCTCGCGTCGGGCGAGACCGCGTGCTGAAGCCGGCGGGAGCGATGGCGGAGGGCCACCTCCACTGCCTTTAGTTTGTGTGGTCCGGCCAAAGAGCGACACGGGGTGGGGTGGTGTGGGGTGGGGAATGGGGGTGTGTGGGTGGGTGGTGGTGTGTGTGGGGGGTGTGTCGGAAAATGGCCGTGACAATCGTACGGTCAGAGGTCGCAAACGGGTTTTGATTCCTTACCCGTACCCGGCCGCACCAGGGTCGCAAACGGATACCCGTACCCGGCCGTACCCGTACCCTACCCGTACCCGGCCGTACCCGTACCCTACCCGTACCCGGCCGGGTACGGGTAGGGTACGGGTATCGGGTACCCGATTGCGACCTCTGGGATGAAGCCATGTTGCAGGCGCGGGTGGGTTGATTCTAGGAACTTGAATTGTGAGAAGAGACAAGACGTTGGGAAATGAGTGACAAACGGTGACTCGCCAGTGACTCACGGCCTACCCGTACCTGGCCGCACCAGGGTCGCAAACTCTCCCAATCACTCACTCACCCACCAATTCAGCTACTCACTCACCCACCCACTCACCCACCCACCCACTCACTCACCCACTCACTCACCCACTCACCCCACCCACTCATGAACTCACTCACCCACTCACTCACCCACTCACCCCACCCACTCATGAACTCACTCACCCACTCACTCACCCACTCACTCACCACTCACTCACTCACTCACCCACTCACGAACTCACTCACCCACTCACTCACTCACTCACCCACTCACCCACTCACGAACTCACTCACCCACTCACTCACTCACTCACCCACTCACGAACTCACTCACCCACTCACGAACTCACTCACCCGCTCACGAACTCACTCACTCACCCACTCACTTACTCACTCACCCACCAATTCAGCTACTCACTCACCCACTCACCCACTCACTCACCCACTAATTCAGCTACTCACTCACCCACTCACCCACTCACTCACCCACTAATTCAGCTACTCACTCACCCACTCACTCACCCACTAATTCAGCTACTCACTCACCCACTCACCCACTCACTCACCCACTAATTCAGCTACTCACTCACCCACTCACCCACTCACTCACCCACTAATTCAGCTACTCACTCACCCACTCACCCACTCACTCACCCCACTAATTCAGCTACTCACTCACCCACTCACCCACTCACTCACCCACTAATTCAGCTACTCACTCACCCACTCACCCACTCACTCACCCACTAATTCAGCTACTCACTCACCCACCCACCCACTCACTCACCCACTAATTCAGCTACTCACTCACCCACTCCACCCACTCACTCACCCACTAATTCAGCTACTCACTCACTCACCCACTCACTCACCCACTAATTCAGCTACTCACTCACCCACCACCCACTCACCCACTCACGAACTCACCCACCCACCCACGCACCCACTTACTCACCCACCAACCAGAGGTCACAAACGGGTTTTGATTCCTTACCCGTACCCGGCCGCACCAGGGTCGCAAACGGCTACCCGTACCCGGCCGGGTATCGGGTAGGGTACGGGTATCGGGTAGGGTACGGGTGTAGGGTATGGGTATCGGGTAGGGTGCGGGTATCGGGTAGGGTGCGGGTATCGGGTAGGGTACGGGTATCGGGTAGGGTGCGGGTATCGGGTAGGGTACGGGTATCGGGTAGGGTACGGGTATCGGGTAACCCGGTTGCGACCTCTGCCCAGCGTGCCATCGGAGCATCGTCGTAATATGGGGGCCGTCCATAAATGACGTCACGCACCTAAGGACGAGGGGATGGGGGGTCAGACATTTGTGACGATGTGTGACGAGGGGGGGGAGGGGGGGAGGTGTGTCTTGAGAAATGTGACGTCACGTCAAAATGCGCAACTTTAAATGAATGTAGACGCAACACGTTCTACTTGATTAAATAGACTTTTTAATGAATCTTCTTGGTTCTTTCGGTAAAGTCATCACGTAGAAGGGAAGTAATAAAATAATTAAAAATAATAAAAATAAAACATAATAAAATTATTCTCACGACGTTTCGGCCACAACGCAAGCAGCCGTCCTCAGGTGAAGAACAGGTCCGTCGAGGCGACAGCGTCTGAATGAAACAGCACACGAGCTTCACCTGAGGACGGCTGCTTGCGTTGTGGCCGAAACGTCGTGAGAATAATTTTATTATGTTTTATTTTTAGTATTTTTTTTTATTTTATTACTTCCCTTCTACGTGACTTTACCGAAAGAACCAAGAAGATGAATCCCTGCAGTCACGAAAGCTTTAAAATTATTTTATTATGTTTTATTTTTGTTATTTTATTACTTCCCTTCTACGTGACTTTACCGAAAGAACCAAGAAGATGAATCCCTGCAGTCACGAAAGAAGCTTTAAATCGAAATTTTTAATGAACGTTTTCTCCTACAACATCAGAGTTTCAGCGCCACGTTAAACACGCACTTACAATGACGACAATAGTTTAAAGCGATTTGAAGCGCGTTTTATTTTCTAAATGGAAATATGGTTTTTGGGGAGAGTGGGGGGGGGGGTAAAAAATACGTCCTAAATCGCGTGACGTCATTTATGGACGGCCCTCCACGTGGTCGTTTCACGATGCAACCCGGGACAGCGCCGAACAATAATGATGATGACACGGAACAAACTGCGTGCATCTATCTATGTGAGCTTGCATGACATTTCCACGTGGTTAAGATGATATAAAAAACATTGTTTTAGTTTATTCTATGGGTCTCTGTGTGTCTCTGTGCGCGTGTGTGTCTCTGTGTATCTCTTGCGAATCTCGGTGTGTCTCTCTCGGTGTGTCTAGATGAGTCTCTGTGGGTCTCTGTGCGTTTAGAGAGAACAGGGGTGGGACACGAAATTCAAACACATCTCTCCTGCGGAGGGAGCTGGTAGGAACGTCGGGTTGCTCGGTCAATGGCCACCAGGGTCAACGGGGCGGCGTGGTGTATTCCGCAAATATGGCCGACTGTGAGGGCGGGCACAAGCCGGCGTGAGTAGGTTAAACGTTGAGTTTTATAAGGGCACCACGGGGTGACCAGCCCCTCCCCACCCAGCCCCTCCCTCCCCACCCAGCCCCTCCCCACCCAGCCCCACCCTCCCCACCCAGACCCTCCCCACCCTCCCCACCCAGCCCTTCCCTCCCCACCCAGCCCCTCCCCACCCAGCCCCACCCTCCCCACCCAGACCCTCCCCACCTCCCCACCCAGCCCCACCCTCCCCACCCAGACCCTCCCCACCCAGACCCCTCCCACCCCCCCACCCAGCCCCACCCTCCCCCCCAGCCCCTCCCCACCCTCCCCTCCCACCCAGCCCTTCCTCCCCACCCAGCCCCTCCCCACCCAGCCCTCCCCACCCTCCCCTCCCCACCCAGCCCTTCCTCCCCACCCAGCCCCTCCCCACCCAGCCCCTCCCCACCCAGCCCCTCCCCACCCTCCCCTCCCCACCCTCCCCTCCCCACCCAGCCCTTCCTCCCCACCCAGCCCCTCCCCACCCAGACCCCTCCCACCCCCCCCACCCAGCCCCTCCCCACCCTCCCCTCCCCACCCAGCCCCTCCCCACCCAGCCCCTCTCCACCCAGCCCCTCCCTGCACGACGGACGGACGGACACAATAATCCCCTGTGGGCTGGTGTATCATCATCATCATCACGGCGGCTAGGAGATGTTGACTACCTCGCCTGGTGTGCAGGAGGTCGTGGGTTCTATCCCGACCCTGACGATGCCTGCTGCTGCTGTATATTTGGAGTCTGCGTCTCTCATCATCATCATCATCACGGTGGCTATGAGATGTTGACTACCTCGCCTGGTGTACAGGAGGTCGTGAGTTCGATCCGGACTCCTGACGATGCCTGCTGCTGTATAATTGGAGTCTGCGTCTCTCTCATCATCATCACGGTGGCTATGAGATGTTGACTACCTCGCCTGGTGTACAGGAGGTCGTGGGTTCGATTCGGACTCCTGACGATGCCTGCTGCTGTATAATTGGAGTCTGCGTCTCTCTCATCATCATCACGGTGGCTATGAGATGTTGACTACCTCGCCTGGTGTACAGGAGGTCGTGGGTTCTATCCGGACTCCTGACGATGCCTGCTGCTGTATAATTGGAGTCTGCGTCTCTCATCATCATCATCACGGTGGCTATGAGATGTTGACTACCTCGCCTGGTCTACAGGAGGTCGTGGGTTCTATCCCGACCCTGACAACTCCTGCTGCTGCTGTACGTGTGGAGTCTGTGGATTTGTCTCCGGATCTTTCTTCGGGATTTTTTTCCATCTCCACATTTAGAATCAACATCGCCACGCGCTTAGAGCGTTCAGCTGCTGCTATAAATGTCCACGTGATGTTGGTGGTGGTGATGATAGCAGCCAAGTTCGCTTGTGCTTTTGTTCGTGTGTGTAACAGCACTTGCCCCTACACTCTGTGTGTGTGTAACAACACTTGCCCTACACTCTGTGTGTGTGTAACAACACTTGCCCTACACTCTGTGTGTGTGTAACAGCACTTGCCCTACACTCTGTGTGTGTGTGACAGCACTTGCCCTACACTCTGTGTGTGTGTAACAGCACTTGCCCTACACTCTGTGTGTGTGTAACAACACTTGCCCTACACTCTGTGTGTGTGTAACAGCACTTGCCGTACACTCTGTGTGTGTGTAACAGCACTTGCCCTACACTCTGTGTGTGTGTAACAGCACTTGCCCTACACTCTGTGTGTGTGTAACAACACTTGCCCTACACTCTGTGTGTGTGACAGCACTTGCCCCTACACCCTGTGTGTGTGTAACAGCACTTGCCCTACACTCTGTGTGTGTGACAGCACTTGCCCTACACTCTGTGTGTGTGTAACAGCACTTGCCCTACACTCTGTGTGTGTGTAACAGCACTTGCCCTACACCCTGTGTGTGTGTAACAGCACTTGCCCTACACTCTGTGTGTGTGTAACAGCACTTGCCCTACACTCTGTATGTGTGTAACAACACTTGCCCTACACTCTGTGTGTGTGTAACAGCACTTGCCCTACACTCTGTGTGTGTGTAACAGCACTTGCCCTACACCCTGTGTGTGTGTAACAGCACTTGCCCTACACTCTGTGTGTGTGTAACAGCACTTGCCCTACACTCTGTGTGTGTGTAACAACACTTGCCCTACACTCTGTGTGTGTGTAATAACACTTGCCCTACACTCTGTGTGTGTGTAACAACACTTGCCCTACACTCTGTGTGTGTGTAACAGCACTTGCCCTACACTCTGTGTGTGTGTAACAGCACTTGCCCTACACTCTGTATGTGTGTAACAACACTTGCCCTACACCCTGTGTGTGTGTAACAACACTTGCCCTACACTCTGTGTGTGTGTAACAACACTTGCCCTACACTCTGTGTGTGTGTAACAGCACTTGCCCTACACTCTGTGTGTGTGTAACAACACTTGCCCTACACTCTGTGTGTGTGTAACAACACTTGCCCTACACTCTGTGTGTGTGTAACAGCACTTGCCCTACACTCTGTGTGTGTGTAACAACACTTGCCCTACACTCTGTGTGTGTGTAACAACACTTGCCCTACACTCTGTGTGTGTGTAACAACACTTGCCCTACACTCTGTGTGTGTGTAACAGCACTTGCCCTACACTCTGTGTGTGTGTAACAGCACTTGCCCTACACTCTGTGTGTGTGTAACAACACTTGCCCTACACTCTGTGTGTGTGTAACAGCACTTGCCCTACACTCTTTGTGTGTGTAACAGCACTTGCCCTACACTCTGTGTGTGTGTAACAGCACTTGCCCTACACTCTGTGTGTGTGTAACAGCACTTGCCCTACACTCTGTGTGTGTGTAACAGCACTTGCCCTACACTCTGTGTGTGTGTAACAGCACTTGCCCTACACTCTGTGTGTGTGTGACAACACTTGCCCTACACTCTGTGTGTGTGACAACACTTGCCCTACACTCTGTGTGTGTGTAACAGCACTTGCCCTACACTCTGTGTGTGTGTAACAGCACTTGCCCTACACTCTGTGTGTGTGTAACAGCACTTGCCCTACACCCTGTGTGTGTGTAACAGCACTTGCCCTACACTCTGTGTGTGTGTAACAGCACTTGCCCTACACTCTGTGTGTGTGTAACAACACTTGCCCTACACTCTGTGTGTGTGTAACAGCACTTGCCCTACACTCTTTGTGTGTGTAACAGCACTTGCCCTACACTCTGTGTGTGTGTACAGCACTTGCCCTACACTCTGTGTGTGTGTAACAGCACTTGCCCTACACTCTGTGTGTGTGTAACAGCACTTGCCCTACACTCTGTGTGTGTGTAACAGCACTTGCCCTACACTCTGTGTGTGTGTAACAACACTTGCCCTACACTCTGTGTGTGTGTAACAGCACTTGCCCTACACTCTGTGTGTGGTGTAACAACACTTGCCCTACACTCTGTGTGTGTGTAACAACACTTGCCCTACACTCTGTGTGTGTGTAACAGCACTTGTCCTACACTCTGTGTGTGTGTGACAGCACTTGCCCTACACTCTGTGTGTGTGTAACAACACTTGCCCTACACTCTGTGTGTGTGTAACAGCACTTGCCCTACACTCTGTGTGTGTGTAACAACACTTGCCCTACACTCTGTGTGTGTGTAACAGCACTTGCCCTACACTCTGTGTGTGTGTGACAGCACTTGCCCTACACTCTGTGTGTGTGTAACAACACTTGTCCTACACTCTGTGTGTGTGTAACAACACTTGCCCTACACTCTGTGTGTGTGTAACAACACTTGTCCTACACTCTGTGTGTGTGTAACAACACTTGCCCTACACTCTGTGTGTGTGTAACAACACTTGCCCTACACTCTGTGTGTGTGTAACAGCACTTGCCCTACACTCTGTGTGTGTGTAACAGCACTTGCCCTACACCCTGTGTGTGTGTAACAACACTTGTCCTACACTCTGTGTGTGTGTAACAGCACTTGTCCTACACTCTGTGTGTGTGTAACAGCACTTGCCCTACACTCTGTGTGTGTGTAACAGCACTTGCCCTACACTCTGTGTGTGTGTAACAGCACTTGCCCTACACTCTGTGTGTGTGTAACAGCACTTGCCCTACACTCTGTGTGTGTGTAACAGCACTTGCCCTACACCCTGTGTGTGTGTAACAACACTTGCCCTACACTCTGTGTGTGTGTAACAGCACTTGCCCTACACTCTGTGTGTGTGTAACAGCACTTGCCCTACACCCTGTGTGTGTGTATCAACACTTGCCCTACACTCTGTGTGTGTGTAACAGCACTTGCCTACACTCTGTGTGTGTGTAACAACACTTGCCCTACACCCTGTGTGTGTGTAACAGCACTTGCCCTACACTCTGTGTGTGTGTAACAACACTTGCCCTACACTCTGTGTGTGTGTAACAACACTTGCCCTACACTCTGTGTGTGTGTAACAGCACTTGCCCTACACTCTGTGTGTGTGTAACAACACTTGCCCTACACTCTGTGTGTGTGTAACAACACTTGCCCTACACTCTGTGTGTGTGTAACAACACTTGCCCTACACTCTGTGTGTGTGTAACAACACTTGCCCTACACTCTGTGTGTGTGTAACAACACTTGCCCTACACTCTGTGTGTGTGTAACAACACTTGCCCTACACCCTGTGTGTGTGTAACAGCACTTGCCCTACACTCTGTGTGTGTGTAACAGCACTTGCCCTACACTCTGTGTGTGTGTAACAACACTTGCCCTACACTCTGTGTGTGTGTGACAGCACTTGCCCTACACTCTGTGTGTGTGTAACAGCACTTGCCCTACACTCTGTGTGTGTGTAACAACACTTGCCCTACACTCTGTGTGTGGTGTAACAACACTTGCCCTACACTCTGTGTGTGTGTAACAACACTTGCCCTACACCCTGTGTGTGTGTAACAACACTTGCCCTACACTCTGTGTGTGTGTAACAACACTTGCCCTACACTCTGTGTGTGGTGTAACAACACTTGCCCTACACCCTGTGTGTGTGTGACAGCACTTGCCCTACACTCTGTGTGTGTGTAACAACACTTGCCCTACACTCTGTGTGTGTGTAACAGCACTTGCCCTACACTCTGTGTGTGTGTAACAGCACTTGCCCTACACTCTGTGTGTGTGTAACAACACTTGCCCTACACTCTGTGTGTGTGTAACAGCACTTGCCCTACACTCTGTGTGTGTGTAACAGCACTTGCCCTACACTCTGTGTGTGTGTAACAGCACTTGCCCTACACTCTGTGTGTGTGTAACAGCACTTGCCCTACACCCTGTGTGTGTGTAACAACACTTGCCCTACACTCTGTGTGTGTGTAACAGCACTTGCCCTACACTCTGTGTGTGTGTAACAGCACTTGCCCTACACTCTGTGTGTGTGTAACAACACTTGCCCTACACTCTGTGTGTGTGTAACAGCACTTGCCCTACACTCTGTGTGTGTGTAACAGCACTTGCCCTACACTCTGTGTGTGTGTAACAACACTTGCCCTACACTCTGTGTGTGTGTAACAGCACTTGCCCTACACTCTGTGTGTGTGTAACAGCACTTGCCCTACACTCTGTGTGTGTGTAACAACACTTGCCCTACACTCTGTGTGTGTGTAACAACACTTGCCCTACACTCTGTGTGTGTGTAACAGCACTTGCCCTACACTCTGTGTGTGTGTAACAACACTTGCCCTACACTCTGTGTGTGTGTAACAGCACTTGCCCTACACTCTGTGTATGTGTAACAACACTTGCCCTACACTCTGTGTGTGTGTAACAACACTTGCCCTACACTCTGTGTGGTAACAACACTTGCCCTACACTCTGTGTGTGTGTAACAGCACTTGCCCTACACTCTGTGTGTGTGTAACAGCACTTGCCCTACACTCTGTGTGTGTGTGACAGCACTTGCCCTACACTCTGTGTGTGTGTAACAGCACTTGCCCTACACTCTGTGTGTGTGTGACAGCACTTGCCCTACACTCTGTGTGTGTGTAACAACACTTGCCCTACACTCTGTGGTGTAACAACACTTGCCCTACACTCTGTGTGTGTGTAACAGCACTTGCCCTACACTCTGTGTGTGTGTAACAACACTTGCCCTACACTCTGTGTGTGTGTAACAGCACTTGCCCTACACTCTGTGTGTGTGTAACAGCACTTGCCCTACACTCTGTGTATGTGTAACAACACTTGCCCTACACTCTGTGTGTGTGTAACAACACTTGCCCTACACTCTGTGTGTAACAACACTTGCCCTACACTCTGTGTGTGTGTAACAGCACTTGCCCTACACTGTGTGTGTGTGTAACAGCACTTGCCCTACACTCTGTGTGTGTGTAACAACACTTGCCCTACACTCTGTGTGTGTGTAACAGCACTTGCCCTACACTCTGTGTGTGTGTAACAACACTTGCCCTACACTCTGTGTGTGTGTAACAGCACTTGCCCTACACTCTGTGTGTGTGTAACAGCACTTGCCCTACACTCTGTGTGTGTGTAACAACACTTGCCCTACACTCTGTATGTGTAACAACACTTGCCCTACACTCTGTGTGTGTGTAACAGCACTTGCCCTACACTCTGTGTGTGTGTAACAACACTTGCCCTACACTCTGTGTGTGTGACAACACTTGCCCTACACTCTGTGTGTGTGTAACAACACTTGCCCTACACTCTGTGTGTGTGTAACAACACTTGCCCTACACTCTGTGTGTGTGTAACAACACTTGCCCTACACTCTGTGTGTGTGTAACAACACTTGCCCTACACTCTGTGTGTGTGTAACAACACTTGCCCTACACTCTGTATGTGTGACAGCACTTGCCCCTACATCCTGCTAGAGGCTACCCGGGGGAGCTTTAGCTGTGTGTGTGGGCGGGGCTTATGGAAGCCACGCCCACAGACGTCACGTGCGCGCACTGTACAACAACACGTGTTTCAAAGTCGCCGCTGACTGTACGTTCATCTGACACGCTCCCCGCACCCGATGATGATGATGGTGATGATGGTGGTGATGATGGTGTGGTGGTGATGATGATGATGGTGGTGATGATGATGGTGGTGGTGATGGTGGTGATGGTGGTGATGATGATGATGGTGGTGGTGATGATGATGGTGATGATGATGGTGGTGATGATGGTGATGATGATGGTGGTGATGATGATGGTGGTGATGGTGGTGATGGTGATGATGATGGTGATGATGATGGTGATGATGATGGTGGTGATGATGGTGGTGGTGGTGATGATGATGATGGTGGTGATGATGATGGTGGTGGTGATGATGATGATGGTGGTGATGATGATGGTGGTGATGATGATGATGGTGGTGGTGGTGATAATGATGGTGGTGGTGATGATGGTGATGATGATGGTGATGATGATGATGGTGGTGATGATGGTGGTGATGATGATGATGGTGGTGGTGGTGATGATGGTGATGATGATGGTGGTGATGATGATGATGGTGACGATGATGATGGTGGTGATGATGATGATGGTGATGATGATGATGGTGGACGATGATGATGATGGTGATGATGATGATGGTGGTGATGATGATGGTGGCAGTGATTTGAAGAGGCGACCCACGGATTCGTGAATTTTGCGGATCGCGAATTTGTGTTTGTTTACATTTTAAAACGACTCGTATTCTTAGGTTTTATCGGTAAAGTCACAACGTAGGTAAATTAATAAAAATAAATAAAATAAAAATGACGACGTTTCGGAGGCAACACCACAAGCAGCCGTCTTCAGGTGGAACCGTCACGGCTCACGAGAGCTGCATCGAGTGAATGTGAATCCTTGCAGTCACGAAAACTTCAAATCTGGACATCGTAAAATGACCTTCGCTTAACCCCAAACAATCTCGTTCGGCTCTCGTTGAGATTACGTTGAGACAACGTCAGCCCAACGTTGACACTGCTACTGATGCTGATGGCTTTAATCTAAGTTGTCTTGTGGTTGTTGTTGTTGTTTGACTTGCATCCCACTGGGATTTTTGAAAAGTGTTTTGGTTTGGCCATGTCTGTGTTGTTGTAGTACAGAGTTAGACTGATGGCCTTAATCTAAGTTGTCTTGTGGTTGTTGTTGTTGTTTGTGTTGTAGTAGTACAGAGTTAGACTGATGGCCTTAATCTAAGTTGTCTTGTGGTTGTTGTTGTTTGTGTTGTTGTAGTACAGAGTTAGACTGATGGCCTTAATCTAAGATGTCTTGTGGTTGTTGTTGTTGTTGTTTGACTTGCATCCCACTGAGATTTTTGAAAAGTTTTTTGGTTTGGCCATGTCTGTGTTGTTGTAGTACAGAGTTAGACTGATGGCCTTAATCTAAGTTGTCTTGTTGTTGTTGTTGTCTGTGTTGTTGTAGTACAGAGTTAGACTGATGGCCTTAATCTAAGTTGTCTTGTGGTTGTTGTTGTTGTTGTTTGTGTTGTTGTAGTACAGAGTTAGACTGATGGCCTTAATCTAAGTTGTCTTGTGGTTGTTGTTGTTGTTTGACTTGCATCCCACTGAGATTTTTGCACACAGCGTTTGTGTACGGTGCTTTTTCTGCAATATTTTGCTGTCTTTTCTTGGATTTTCTGTTTGCACTCAGTCACATACAGTCACTTTAAGATGTTTTCTTGTTCATGTTTTTGTTTTTTTGTTTGTTGCGGTGGCACCCGATTCAAAAGCCGAATGGCTCACAGGGCTCTATACCTAATACATGAACTTGAATTTGCAACGCTGATGGTAGAAGAGAGTATAGAGAGTGGATCGCAGAACTTGGAGAGAGAGAGACGGGAGAGATAGAGAGGGGATCGCAGAACTTGGAGAGAGACGGGAGAGTTTGGAGTACGGCTGTCACCTAGCAGCGGATCGACCCTGGCGATGTTGATGATGATGATGGCGATGATGATGATGATGGTGATGGCGATGATGGCGATGATGCGATGTTGATGATGATGATGGTGATGGCGATGATGATGATGATGGCGATGATGAGATGATGATGATGGTGATGGCGATGATGATGATGATGGCAATGATGATGATGGCGATTGATGATGCTGATGATGGCGATGATGATGATGATGGCGATGATGATGATGATGGCGATGATGATGGCGATGATGATGATGGCGATGATGATGCCGATGATGGCGATGATGATGGCGATGCGATGATGAGATGATGATGATGATGGCATGATGGCGATGATGATGATGGCGATGATGATGCTGATGATGGCGATGATGATGATGATGGCGGATGGCGATGATGATGATGATGGCGATGATGTGATGATGATGATGGTGATGGCGATGATGATGATGATGGCGATGGCGGATGATGATGATGATGGTGATGGCGATGATGATGATGATGGCGATGATGGCGATGTTGATGATGGTGATGGTGATGGCGATGATGATGATGATGGCGATGATGGCGATGTGATGATGATGATGGTGATGGCGATGATGATGATGATGGCGATGATTGATGATGATGGCGATGATGATGGTGATGGCGATGATGATGATGATGGCGATGATGATGATGATGGCGATGATGATGATGATGGGCGATGGCGATGATGATGATGATGGTGATGGCGATGATGATGATGATGATGGCGATGATGGCGATGTTGATGATGGTGATGGTGATGGCGATGATGATGATGATGGCGATGATGGCGATGTTGATGATGATGATGGTGATGGCGATGATGATGATGATGGCGATGATGATGATGATGGCGATGATGATGGTGATGGCGATGATGATGATGATGGCGATGATGATGATGATGGCGATGATGATGATGATGATGATGGCGATGATGATGATGTTGATGATGGCGATGATGGCGATGGTGATGGCGATGATGATGATGGCGATGATGATGATGGCGATGATGATGTGGTGATGGCGATGATGATGATGATGGCGATGATGTGATGATGGCGATGATGATGATGATGATGATGATGGCGATGATGATGATGATGGCGATGATGATGATGTTGATGATGGCGATGATGGCGATGGTGATGGCGATGATGATGATGGCGATGATGATGATGGCGATGATGATGATGGTGATGGCGATGATGGCGATGATGATGATGTGATGATGTGATGGCGATGATGATGATGATGGCGATGATGATGATGATGGCGATGATGATGATGGCGATGATGATGGTGATGGCGATGATGATGATGATGGCGATGATGATGATGATGGCGATGATGGCGATGTTGATGATGATGGCGATGATGATGATGGTGATGGGCGATGATGATGATGGCGATGGATGATGATGGCGATGATGGATGATGGATGATGGCGATGTGATGATGATGGCGATGTTGATGATGATGGCGATGATGATGATGATGGTGATGATGATGATGGCGATGATGATAATGATGGCGATGATGATGATGATGGCGATGATGATAATGATGGCGATGATGATGATGATGGCGATGATGATAATGATGGCGATGATGATGATGATGGCGATGATGATGATGGCGATGATGGCGATGTTGATGAAGCAGCAAGTAGCAGCAAGAAGCAGCAAGTAGCAGCAAGTAGCAGTAAGAAGCAGCAAGAAGCAGCAAGTAGCAGCAAGTAGCAGCAAGTAGCAGCAAGAAGCAGCAAGTAGCAGCAAGTAGCAGCAAGTAGCAGCAAGAAGCAGCAAGTAGCAGCAAGTAGCAGCAAGTAGCAGCAAGCAGCAGCAAGAAGCAGCAAGTAGCAGCAAGTAGCAGCAAGCAGCAGCAAGCAGCAGCAAGTAGCAGCAAGTAGCAGCAAGTAGCAGCAAGTAGCAGCAAGAAGCAGCAAGTAGCAGCAAGTAGCAGCAAGTAGCAGCAAGCAGCAGCAAGTAGCAGCAAGAAGCAGCAAGTAGCACAGTAGCAGCAAGTAGCAGCAAGAAGCAGCAAGTAGCAGCAAGTAGCAGCAAGTAGCACCAGCAACAGCAAGTAGCAGCAAGTAGCAGCAAGCAAGCAGCAAAGTAGCAGCAAAGTAGCAGCAGAGCAGCAAGTAGCAGCAAGTAGCAGCAAGTAGTCAGCAAGTAGCAGCAGAGCAGCAAGTAGCAGCAAGTACAGCAAGAAGCAGCAAGTAGCCAGGCAAGTAGCCGGCAAGTAGCGGCAAGAAGCGGCAGCAGTAGCGGCAAGCAGCGGCAAGGCAGTGGCAAGAAGCGGGCAAGTAGCAGCAAGAGCAGCAAGAGCAGCAAGTAGCAGCAAGCAGCAGCAAGTAGCAGCAAGAAGCAGCAAGAAGCAGCAAGTAGCAGCAAGAAGCAGCAAGCAGCAGCAAGTAGCAGCAAGTAGCAGCAAGAAGCAGCAAGTAGCAGCAAGTAGCAGCAAGCAGCAGCAAGTAGCAGCAAGAAGCAGCAAGAAGCAGCAAGCAGCAGCAAGTAGCAGCAAGTAGCAGCAAGTAGCAGCAAGTGGCAGCAAGTAGCAGCAAGTAGCAGCAAGTAGCAGCAAGTAGCAGCAA
>WFAB01002649.1:0-29943 GCA_018977245.1 Lethenteron camtschaticum | reverse complement strand
GTGGGTGAGTGTGGAGTAGGTGGGTGAGTGGGGGAGTGGGTGGGTCAGTGAGTGGGTGGGTGAGTAGGTGGGTGAGTGTGGGAGTAGGTGGGTGAGTGGGGGAGTGGGTGAGTGTGGGAGTAGGTGGGTGAGTGTGTGTGCCCGTGTGTGCAAACCTGCATGTCTGTGGGTGTGTGTGCGTGTGTGGCACCTGGGTCTGCCCCGTGACCTCCTGCCAGCGGGCGTTCGACACTTCACGTGGCCTCCAGGTGCACTTGGCCTGGCACAAGCATCGTGGTGACGTCACCGCCATTTAGTGGCGAATGGCGGTTGTTGTTGTTGTGTTTGTGTCACTGTGTGTGTCTGTGTGTGTGTGTGTGCGTATGTGTGCATGCGTGTGTGTGCGTGTGTGTGTGTGTTTGTGTCACTGTGTGTGTCTGTGTGTAAGGGGAGCGGTAGTGTAGCGGTTAGCGCGCTGCGCTATGAACCTGGCGACCCGGGTTCGATTCCCGCTCACGGCTAACACCAGTGACGATGATCTGAACCGGTCCTGGGCCTCCCCTAGGTCGACTCAGCCTTAAATGAGTACCTGGTGCGGTGTGTAAACATAGCCACTGGGGAGACAAAGGCGGTCGGGCGTGGCGCTGGCCACCCACCCTCTCGTGTACCGTTCTGGCCTTCATAGGTGCTCGCTAACAGCACTTGCCCCTACAGTCTGTTAATGCTACACGGGGGATCTTTGATCTTTGTCTGTGTGTGTGTGTGTGTCTGCGTGTGTGTGTGTCACTGTGTGTGTGTGTCTGTGTGTGTGTGTGTGTGTGTCACTGTGTGTGTCTGTGTGTGTGTGTGTGTCTGCGTGTGTGTGTGTGTGTGTCACTGTGTGTGTCTGTGTGTGTGTGTCTGTGTGTGTGTGTGTGTGTCTGTGTGTGTGTGTGTCACTGTGTGTGTCTGTGTGTGTGTCTGTGTGTGTGTGTGTCTGTGTGCGTGTGTGTGCGTGTGAGTGTGTGCGTGTGTGTGTGTTTGTGTCACTGTGTGTGTCTGTGTGTGTGTGTGTGTCTGCGTGTGTGTGTCTGTGTGTGTGTCTGTGCGTGCATGTGTGTGTGTGTGTGTGCGTGTGTGTGTGTGTGTGTCACTGTGTGTGTCTGTGTGTGTGTGTCTGTGTGTGTGTCTGTGCGTGCATGTGTGTGTGTGTGTGTGCGTGTGTGTGTGTGTGTCTCTGTGTGTGTGTGTCTGTGTGTGTGTGTGTGTCTGCGTGTGTGTGTGTGTGTCACTGTGTGTGTCTGTGTGTGTGTGTGTGTGTGCGTGTGTGTGTGTGTGTCACTGTGTGTGTCTGTGTGTGTGTGTCTGTGTGTGTGCGTGCAGGACCCGTGGACACGTTCACGCTGATCCACAACGACATGGAGGTGCTGACCAACCCGGCGCAGTTTGCCATGGTGCTCGACATCCTCAACAACCTCCTGCTGCACGTGGAGCCTAAGCGCAAGGTGCTGGCCAGGGGACACCACCACCACCACCACCAACACCACCACCAACACCACCACCACCACCAACACCACCACAACCACAACCACCAACACCACCATCACCACCGCCACCACCAACAACACCACAACCACCACTAACACCAACACCACCATCACCACCGCCACCAACACCACCACCACCAACACCACCACCACAACCACAACCACCACCACAGCACCACCACCACCACCAACACCACCACCACCACAACCACAACCACCAACACCACCATCACCACCGCCACCACCAACAACACCACCACCAACACCACCATCACCATCACCACCACCACCATCACCACCACCACCACCAACACCACCATCACCACCGCCACCACCAACAACACCACCACCAACACCACCATCACCATCACCACCACCACCATCACCACCATCACCACCACCACCACCACCAACACCACCACCACCAACACCACCAACACTGCCACCACCAACACCACCACCACCAACACCACAACCACCAACACCACCATAATCACCACCACCACCACCACAACCACCAACACCAACACCACCACCGCCACAACCACCAACACCACCAACACCACCACAACCACCAACACCAACACCACCACCGCCACAACCACCAACACCACCACCACCACCGCCACCATCACCACCACAACCACCACCAACACCACCACCACCATCACCACCACCATCACCACCACCATCTCCACCACCGCCACCACCATCACCACCGCCGCAACTGCCACCATCACCACCATCACCATCATCACCACCACCACCACCATCACCACCACCACCACCACCATCACCACCACCAACACCATCACCACCACCACCACCACCATCTCCACCACCATCACCACCATCACCATCATCACCACCACCACCACCACCATCACCACTACCACCACCACAACCGCCACCAACACCATCACCACCACCACCATCACCACCATCACCACCACAACCGCCACAACCACCACCATCACCACCACCACCATCACCACTACCACCACCACAACCGCCACCAACACCATCATCACCACCACCACCACCATCACCACTACCACCACCATCACCACCATCACCACCACAACCGCCACCAACACCATCACCACCATCACCACCATCACCACCACCACCACCACCACCGCCACCACCATCTCCACCACCACCACCACCACTATCACGACTACCATCGTCATCACCACCATCACGACTACCACCACCACCGCCACCACCGCCACCATCACCACCACAACCACCACCAACACCACCACCACCATCACCACCACCATCTCCACCACCGCCACCACCATCACCACCGCCGCAACTGCCACCATCACCACCATCACCATCATCACCACCACCATCACCATCATCACCACCACCACCACCACCATCACCACCACCATCACTACCATCACCACCACCACCACCACCATCTCCACCACCACCACCGCCACCACCACCACCACCACCACCGGCCACCACCATCTCCACCACCACCACCGCCACCATCACGACTACCATCGTCATCACCACCATCACGACTACCACCACCACCGTGGTTGTTGATGTTTGTTATTGTTGTTGACGGTTGTTGTTGTTGTTGACGGTTGTTGTTGTTGTTGTTGTTGACGGTTGTTGTTGTTGTTGTTGTTGCCCGCAGGCGCACAGTGAGCGCAAGCTGCGTGTGCGCTTCCAGCTGGAGATGTGCGCACAGGGCTCGGAGCAGCGCCTGGCGGTGCTGCTGAACCTGCAGAACGCGCTGAGGCAGCGGGTGGCGGCCATGCGGGGCCTGGAGCGAGAACTCTACAGCTTGCACAGGGTCAGTGTGTGTCACTGTGTGTGTGTCACTGTGTGTCACTGTGTGTGTGTGTGTCACTGTGTGTGTCACTGTGTGTGTGTGTGTCACTGTGTGTGTGTGTCACTGTGTGTGTGTGTCACTGTGTGTGTGTGTCACTGTGTGTGTGTCACTGTGTGTGTGTGTGTGTGTGTCACTGTGTGTGTGTGTGTCACTGTGTGTGTCACTGTGTGTGTGTCACTGTGTGTGTGTGTCACTGTGTGTGTGTCACTGTGTGTGTGTCACTGTGTGTGTGTGTCACTGTGTGTGTGTGTGTCACTGTGTGTGTGTGTGTGTCACTGTGTGTGTGTGTGTGTCACTGTGTGTGTGTGTGTGTCACTGTGTGTGTGTCACTGTGTGTGTGTCACTGTGTGTGTGTCACTGTGTGTGTCACTGTGTGTGTCTGTGTGTGTGTGTCTCTCTCTGTGTCTGTGTGTCTCTGTGTGTGTGTCTCTGTGTGTGTGTCTCTGTGTGTGTGTCACTGTGTGTGTGTGTGTGTGTCTCTCTCTGTGTCTGTGTGTCTCTGTGTGTGTGTCACTGTGTGTGTGTGTGTGTCACTGTGTGTGTGTGTGTGTCACTGTGTGTGTGTGTGTCACTGTGTGTGTGTGTCACTGTGTGTGTCACTGTGTGTGTGTCACTGTGTGTGTGTCACTGTGTGTGTGTGTGTGTCACTGTGTGTGTGTGTGTGTCTCTCTCTGTGTCTGTGTGTGTGTGTCTCTCTCTGTGTCTGTGTGTCTCTGTGTGTGTGTCTCTGTGTGTGTGTCACTGTGTGTGTGTGTGTGTCACTGTGTGTGTGTGTGTCACTGTGTGTGTGTGTGTCACTGTGTGTGTCACTGTGTGTGTGTGTCACTGTGTGTGTCACTGTGTGTGTCACTGTGGTGTGTGTCACTGTGTGTGTGTGTGTGTCACTGTGTGTGTGTGTGTCACTGTGTGTGTGTGTGTGTCACTGTGTGTGTGTGTGTGTCACTGTGTGTGTCACTGTGTGTGTCACTGTGTGTGTGTGTGTGTCACTGTGTGTGTGTGTGTCACTGTGTGTGTGTGTGTGTCTCTCTCTGTGTGTGTGTGTGTGTGTCTCTCTCTGTGTCTGTGTGTCTCTCTGTGTCTGTCTCTGTGTGTGCAGCAGCAGGAGGAGTCGTCATCATCGTCTCAGCTGGAGTCTCTGGAGGAGCGAGTGTGCAGGCTGCAAGACGAGCTGTGTGTCTCTCTCTGTGTCTCTGTGTCTCTGTCCGTGTCTCTGTGTGTGCAGCAGCAGGAGGAGTCGTCTTCTCTGGAGTCTCTGGAGGAGCGAGTGTGCAGGCTGCAGGACGAGCTGTGTGTCTCTCTGTGTGTGTGTGTCTCTCTGTGTCTTTCTGTGTCTCTCTCTGTGTGTCTCCGTGTCTCTGTGTGTGCAGCAGCAGGAGGAGTCATCGTCGTCGTCTCAGCTGGAGTCTCTGGAGGAGCGAGGCTGCAGGCTGCAGGACGAGCTGCGGCTGCACAAGGCGTGTCTCTCTCTCTGTGTCTCTCTGTGTCTCTCTCTGTGTGTCTCTCTGTGTCTCTGTGTGTGCAGCAGCAGGATGAATCATCATCATCTCTAGAGTCTCTGGAGGAGCGAGTGTGCAGGCTGCAGGACGAGCTGCGTGTCTCTCTCCGTGTCTCTGTGTGTGCAGCAGCAGGAGGAGTCGTCGTCATCGTCTCACCTGGAGGAGCGAGTGTGCAGGCTGCACAAGGCGTATCTCTCTGTGTCTCTGTGCGTGTCTCTGTGTCTGTGTCTCTGTGTGTCTCTCTGTGTCTCTGTGTGTGTCTCTGTGTGTGCAGCAGCAGGATGAATCATCATCGTCTCAGCTAGAGTCTCTGGAGGAGCGAGTGTGCAGGCTGCAGGACGAGCTGCGGGTGCACAAGGCGTGTCTCTCTCTGTGTCTCTGTGTGTCTCTGTGTGTCTCTCTGTGTCTCTGTGTGTCTCTGTGTGTGCAGCAGCAGGAGGAGTCATCGTCTCTAGAGTCTCTGGAGGAGCGAGTGTGCAGGCTGCAGGACGAGCTGTGTGTCTCTCTGTGTGTCTCTCTGTGTGTCTCTCTGTGTCTCTGTGTGTGTCTCTGTGTGTGCAGCAGCAGGATGAATCATCGTCGTCTCTAGAGTCTCTGGAGGAGCGAGTGTGCAGGCTGCAGGACGAGCTGTGTGTCTCTCTGTGTCTCTGTGTGTGTCTCTGTGTGTGTAGCAGCAGGATGAATCATCGTCGTCTCTAGAGTCTCTGGAGGAGCGAGTGTGCAGGCTGCAGGACGAGATGTGTGTCTCTCTGTGTGTCTCTCTGTGTCTCTGTGTGTGTCTCTGTGTGTGCAGCAGCAGGATGAATCATCGTCGTCTCTAGAGTCTCTGGAGGAGCGAGTGTGCAGGCTGCAGGACGAGCTGCGGCTGCACAAGGCGTGTCTCTCTGTGTGTGTCTCTGTGTGTCTCTGTGTGTCTCTCTGTGTCTCTCTGTGTCTCTGTGTGTGCAGCAGCAGGAGGAGTCATCGTCGTCTCTAGAGTCTCTGGAGGAGCGAGTGTGCAGGCTGCAGGACGAGCTGTGTCTCTCTCTGTGTGTCTCTCTGTGTCTCTGTGTGTGTCTCTGTGTGTGCAGCAGCAGGATGAATCATCATCGTCTCAGCTAGAGTCTCTGGAGGAGCGAGTGTGCAGGCTGCAGGACGAGCTGTGTCTCTCTCTGTGTGTCTCTCTGTGTCTCTGTGTGTGTCTCTTTGTGTGCAGCAGCAGGATGAATCATCATCGTCTCAGCTGGAGTCTGTGGAGGAGCGAGTGTGCAGGCTGCAGGACGAGCTGTGTGTCTCTCTGTGTGTCTCTCTGTGTCTCTGTGTGTGTCTCTTTGTGTGCAGCAGCAGGATGAATCATCGTCGTCTCTAAAGTCTGTGGAGGAGCGAGCGTGCAGGCTGCAGGACGAGCTGCGTGTCTCTCTCTGTGTCTCTGTGTGTGCAGCAGCAGGATGAATCATCGTCGTCTCTAGAGTCTCTGGAGGAGCGAGTGTGCAGGCTGCAGGACGAGCTGCGGCTGCACAAGGCCGAGCTGCAGGCCAAGAGCGAGGAGCTCGACGTTCTCATCAGGTTGCCGGGATACCGGGTCGCCACGGTTACCGGGTTGCTAGGTTACTGGGTTGCTAGGTTACTGGGTTGCTAGGTCACCATGGTTATTGGGTTACTAGGTCACCATGGTTACTGGGTTGCTAGGTGAGTGAGTGAGTGGGTGAGTGAGCGAGCGTGTGAGTGAGTGAGCGAGCGAGCGGGTGAGTGAGTGGGTGAGTGAGTGGGTGAGTGAGCGAGCGAGCGGGTGAGTGGGTGAGTGAGCGAGCGTGTGAGTGAGCGAGCGAGTGTGTGAGTGTGTGAGTGAGTGAATGAGCGAGCGAGTGAGCGAGTGAGCGAGTGAGTGGGCGAGTGAGTGAGTGGGTGAGTGGGTGGGTGAGTGGGTGGGTGAGTGGGTGAGTGAGTGAGTGACCGAGCGAGTGAGTGAGTGAGTGAGCGAGCGAGCGTGTGAGTGAGCGAGCGAGTGTGTGAGTGTGTGAGTGAGTGAGTGGGTGAGTGAGTGAATGAGCGAGCGAGTGAGCGAGTGAGTGGGTGAGTGAGTGGGTGAGTGGGTGGGTGAGTGGGTGGGTGAGTGGGTGGGTGAGTGGGTGAGTGAGTGAATGAGCGAGCGAGTGAGTGAGTGAGCGAGTGAGTGGGTGAGTGAGCGAGCGAGTGGGTGAGCGAGCGAGCGAGTGAGTGAGCGAGCGAGCGAGTGAGTGAGCGAACGAGTGGGTGAGTGAGCGAGCGAGTGAGTGAGCGAACGAGTGGGTGAGTGAGCGAGCGAGTGGGTGACTGAGTGGGTGAGTGAGTGGGTGAGTGAGTGAGTGAGTGACCGAGCGGGCGGGTGAGCGGGCGAGCGAGTGAGCAGGCGGGTGAGTGAGTGAGCGGGCGAGCGGGCGAGTGAGCGAGTGAGTGAGCGTGTGTGCGTCTGCCCAGGTGCCTGCGCGACTTCCAGGTGCAGCGTGCGAGTCGTCTGGGTGAGCGTGGCGAGGTGAGCGTGGTGAGGAGGGTGCAGGTCAACCTGGCCAGAGCCACGTGGACCCTCACGGAGCCGGACGGGCAGCTGGCGATAGCCTCACTGCAGCTCAGAGACTTTGTGCACAGCAAGGTGAGTGGGTGGGTGGGTGGGTGGGTGGGTGAGTGGGTGGGTGGGTGGGTGAGTGGGTGGGTGAGTGGGTGGGTGGGTGGGTGGGTGGGTGAGTGGGTGGGTGGGTGGGTGAGTGGGTGGGTGGGTGGGTGGGTGAGTGGGTGGGTGGGTGGGTGGGTGGGTGGGTGAGTGAGTGGGTGGGTGAGTGGGTGGGTGGGTGGGTGGGTGGGTGAGTGGGTGGGTGGGTGGGTGAGTGGGTGGGTGGGTGGGTGGGTGAGTGGGTGGGTGGGTGGGTGAGTGGGTGGGTGAGTGGGTGTGGGTGGGTGGGTGGGTGGGTGGGTGGGTGGGTGGGTGGGTGGGTGAGTGGGTGGGTGGGTGGGTGGGTGGTGGGTGGGTGGTGGGTGGGGGGTGGGTGGGTGGGTGGGTGGGTGAGTGGGTGGGTGTGTGGGTGGGTGGGTGGGTGGGTGGGTGGGTGGGTGGGTGGGTGGGTGGGTGGGTGAGTGGGTGGGTGGGTGGGTGGGTGGGTGGGTGAGTGGGTGGGTGGGTGAGTGGGTGGGTGGGTGAGTGGGTGGGTGGGTGAGTGGGTGGGTGGGTGAGTGGGTGGGTGGGTGAGTGGGTGGGTGGGTGGGTGGGTGGGTGGGTGGGTGAGTGGGTGGGTGGGTGAGTGGGTGGGTGGGTGAGTGGGTGGGTGAGTGAGTGGGTAAGTGGGTGGGTGAGTGAGTGGGTAAGTGGGTGGGTGAGTGGGTGAGTGGGTGGGTGAGTGGGTGGGTGAGTGGGTGAGTGGGTGGGTGGGTGGGTGGGTGGGTGAGTGGGTGAGTGGGCGGTGAGTGGGGGTGGGTGGGTGGGTGAGCGGGTGGGTGGGTGAGCGGGTGAATGAGTGGGTGGGCAGGTGTGAGTGTGTGTAAGTGTGTGTGTGTTAGAAACATTCAGGCTGGCCTGCCTACGATCCATCTTGGGTTTAACCTGCAGGCTGGATTGTATGAGGAGCTCACAAATCCTTGAAAGATCTGGACAAAGTCCCATCAGTGAGCTCCTCCGGCAGGCGAGGCTGCGTTGGCTGGGTCATGTAGCCCACATGCCCAGCCACCGCATGCCCAAGCAGCTTTTGTTCGGCCGGATCGAGGGGGCTAAACGGGCGCGGCACGGGCTAGAGAAGAGATGGAGTGATGTGGTACGGGAGGACGTGGAGCTGAGTGGACTTGCCGATGACTGGTACCAGCGGTGTCAAGATCGGCCTCTGTGGAGGAGGCTCGTGAAGGACGCTACTGGGCAGTTGGAGGCAGTCGCCCTCCAACAACAACGGAGGGCGGAGGAGCGACGCTCACAACAACGAGCGGAGCGCCGGGTGGCTAAAGCACAGCAAGTTGGCACAGTAGGGGGCACAGGTGGCGCATCAGCCAGTCATCTCGGTCATCTCGGTCAGTCAACCCGTGGCACCTGCTAGGTCTGCCCCGTGACCTCCTGCCAGCGGGCGTTCGATACTTCACGTGGCCTCAAGGTGCACTTGGCCTGGCACAAGCGTCGTGGTGATGTCACCGCCACTTAGTGGCGAATGGCGGTTGTTGTTGTGTGTTAGTGGGGAGCGGTGGTGCAGCAGTTAGCGCGCTGCGCTATGAACCTGGCGACCCGGGTTCGATTCCCGCTCACTGCCAACACCAGTGACGATTATCTGAACCGGTTCCGGGCCTCCCCTAGGTCGACTCAGCCTCAAATGAGTACCTGGTGTAGTGGTGTGTAAACATCGCCACTGGGGAGACAAAGGCGGCCGGGCGTGGTGCTGGCCACCCACCCCCTAGTGTACCGTGCCGGGCTTCATAGGTGCTCGCTATCAGCACTTGCCCCTACAGTCTGTTAAGGCTACACGGGGGATCTTTGTCTTTGTGTGTGTGTGTGTTCACCGAGCAGGTGAACCGCTCGGACGACACGGCTGAGCACTTGCTGGAGTTGGGCTGGTTCACGATGCACTCGCTGCTGCCAAACTTCCGCCAGGTGAACCTCCCCCACTACAACCACAACCACCACAACCACCACAACTACCACCACAACCACCACCACCACCCACTACCACGCACACTCACCACCACCACCATCACCACCCACTACCACGCACACTCACCACCACAACCACCACCACCACCACCACACCACCACCACAACCACCACCACAACCACCACAACCACCACCACCACCACAACCACCACAACCACCACAACCACTACCACCACCACCACAACTACCACCATCACTACAACCACCACAACCACCACCACCACAACCCACACCACAACCACCACAACCACCACAACCACAACCACCACAACCACCCACCACCACCACAACCACCACACCACCACCACACCACCACAACCACACCACCACCACAACCACCACCACCACCACCACAACCACCACCACAACCACCACCACCACAACCACCACCACCACCACCACAACCACCCACTACCACGCACACTCACCACCACAACCACCACCACCACAACCACCACCACCACCACCACAACCACCACCACAACCACCACAACCACCACCACCACAACCACCACAACCACCACAACCACTACCACCACCACCACAACTACCACCATCACTACAACCACCACAACCACCACCACCACAACCACAACCACCACAACCACCACAACCACCACCACCACTACAACCACAACCACCACAACCACCACAACCACCACCACCACAACCACCACAACCACCACCACCACCACCACAACCACAACCACCACCACCACAACCACCACCACAACCACCACCACCACCACCACAACCACCACCACACCACCACCACAACCACCACCACAACCACCACCACACACCCACCACAAACCACCACCACCCACAACCACCCACCACCACCACCACCACAACCACCCACTACCACGCACACTCACCACCACAACCACCACCACCACCACAACCACCACCACCACCACCACAACCACCACCACCACCACCACAACCAGCAGCATCGGGCTGCCCTGCTCCCTGCCTCCTACAGGAAGTGCTGATGCCCCAGAATGCAATGCAGCCGTGCCGCCACCTCGCCCTGAGAATCTTCAGCCGCGTGGGTCCCCCAGTGGGGGGCATCTCGGTGAAGGAGCATTTCGAGGTGGGGGGGTGGGGGGGTGGGGGGGGAGGGGGGTGGGGGGTGGGGGGTGGGGGGTGGGGGTGGGGGGAGGGGGGTGGGGGGGTGGGGGGTGGGGAGGGGTGGGGGGTGGGGAGGTGGGGGGGGTGAGGGGGGTGAGCGGGTGAGCGTGTGGGGGGGTGAGAGTGTGGGGGGTTGAGCGTGTAGGGGAGTGAGTGGGTGAGCGTGGGGGGGGTGATCGGGTGAGCGTGTGGGGGTTGAGCGTGTGGGGGAGTGAGTGGGTGAGCGTGTGGGGGGGTGAGCGGGTGAGCGTGTGGGGGGTTGAGCGTGTGGGGGAGTGAGTGGGTGAGCATGTGGGGGGGTGAGCAGGTGAGCGTGTGGGGGGTTGAGCGTGTGGGGGAGTGAGTGGGTGAGCGTGTGGGGGGTGAGCGGGTGAGCGTGTGGGGGGTTGAGCGTGGGGGGGGTGATCGGGTGAGCGTGTGGGGGGGTGAGCGTGTGGGTGGGTGAGCGTGCGTGAGTTGTGAGATGTTGACCACCTCCCCTGGTCTACCTTAGTCCGTCGGTTCGGCACCGGACCTTGCCGCTGTAAACTTGTCGTGCCCCCCCCTCTCCCCCCCCCCGTGCCCCCCCCCCGTGCCCCCCCTCCCCCCCCCCGTGCCCCCCCCGTGCCCCCCCTCCCCCCCCGTGCCCCCCCCGTGCCCCCCCGTGCCTCCCCCCCCTCTCCCCCCCCGTGCCCCCCGTGCCCCCCCCGTGCCCCCCCCGTGCCCCCCGTGCCCCCCCCGTGGCCAGGTGAATGTGGTGCCACTGGAGCTGCGCCTCACCTACCACCTCTTCAAGAGGCTCATGGGGTTCTTCTTCCCGGGACGAGCCGCCGAGGACGACGAGGAGGACCCCTCGGGGGTCGCCCCCGACGACGAGGACAAGTCTCGACTCGTTACCACGGGTAACCACCACTCGCTCACCATGGTTACTCACCACTCGCTCGCTCACTCACCTACTCACTCGCTCACCCACTCACTCACTCACTCGCTCACCTACTCGCTCGCACACTCGCTCGCTCACTCGCTCGCTCACTCACCCACTCACCACTCACTCACTCACCACTCGCTCACTCACTCACCACTCGCTCACCCACTCACCACTCACTCACCACTCGCTGTGTGTGTCTGTGTGTGTGTGTCTGTGTCTGTGTGTCTGTGTGTGTGTCTGTGTGTGTGTGTCTGTGTGTCTGTGTGTGTGTGTGTGTGGGGAGCGGTAGTGTAGTGGTTAGCGCGCTGCGCTATGAACCCGGTGATCCGGGTTCGATTCCCGCTCACGGCCAACACCAGTGACGATTATTTGAACCTGTCCCGGGCCTCTCCTAGGTCGACTCAGCCTCAAATGAGTACCTGGTGCGGTGTGTAGTAAACATCGCCGCTGGGGAGACAAAGGCGGCAGGGCGTGGTGCTGGCCACCCACCCCCTCGTGTGCCGTGCCGGCCTTCATAGGTGCTCGCTAGCAGCACTTGCCCCTACAGCCTGTTCAGGCTACACGGGGGATCTTTATCTTTGTCTGTTTGTGTGTTAGGGATCCGCCGGACTCAGCTGGGGGGTGATGACCCCCCGGGCCCCCTCCCTCGCCAAGGGGGGGGGCTGCCCCGGGGGGGAGCGCTGAGACGATCATTCCGCAGGACACCCCACGAGGTGAGACACACACACACAGACACACACACAGACACACACAGACACACACACAGACACGCACACAGACACACACAGACACACACACACACACAGACACACACAGACACACACAGACACACACAGACACACACACACTCACACACACACACTCACCCACAACAACAACAACAACCGCCATTCGCCACTAAGTGGCGGTGACGTCACCACGACGCTTGTGCCAGGCCAAGTGCACCTTGAGGCCACGTGAAGTGTTGAACGCCCGCTGGCAGGAGGTCACGGGGCAGACCCAGCAGGTGCCACGGGTCGACTGACCGAGATGACCGAGATGACTGGCTGATGCACCACCTGTGCCCCCTACTGTGCCCCCCTACTCCGTGTGTCTCCGTGTCTCTCCCCGTGTCTCCCCGTGTGTCTCGGTGTGTCTCGGTGTGTCTCCGCGTCTCTCCGTGTGTCTCCGTGTGTCTCCGTGTGTCTCCGTGTGACTCCGTGTGTCTCCGTGTGTCTCCGTGTCTCTCCGTGTGACTCCGTGTCTCTCCGTGTGTCTCCGTGTGTCTCCACGTGTCCCCGTGTCTCTCCGTCTGACTCCGTGTGTCTCCGTGTGTCTCCGTGTGTCTCTGCGTGTCTCCGTGTCTCTCCGTGTGACTCCGTGTGTCTCCGTGTGTCTCCGTGTGTCTCTGCGTGTCTCCGTGTCTCTCCGTGTGACTCCGTGTGTCTCCGTGTGTCTCCGTGTCTCTCCGTCTGACTCCGTGTCTCTCCGTGTGTCTCCGTGTGTCTCCACGTGTCCCCGTGTCTCTCCGTCTGACTCCGTGTGTCTCCGTGTGTCTCCGTGTGTCTCTGCGTGTCTCCGTGTCTCTCCGTGTGACTCCGTGTGTCTCCGTGTGTCTCCGTGTGTCTCTGCGTGTCTCCGTCTCTCTCCGCTTGTTTCCATGTCTCCGTGTGTCTCCGTGTCTCCCCGCGTGTCTCCCACATGAGCAGCAGCCGCCTGCCGTCTTCGACGACATCGAGAAGATGAAGGAGCGTGCAGCACGCAACCACTCGTTCATCTACATCAAGATCCCCGAGGTGCCTATCACAGTGAGCTACAAGGTGAGTGGAGACACGGGGAGACACGGGGAGAGACACGGGGAGAGACACGGGGAGAGACACGGGGAGAGACACGGGGAGAGACACGGGGAGAGAGACACGGGGAGAGAGACACGGGGAGACACGGGGAGACACGGGGTGACACGGGGAGACACGGGGAGACACGGGGAGACACGGGGAGACACGGGGAGACACGCAACCACTCGTTCATCTACATCAAGATCCCTGAGGTGCCAATCACAGTGAGCTACAAGGTGAGTGGAGACACACGGGGAGACACGGAGAGACACACGGAGAGACACGGGGAGAGACACGGAGACACATGGGGAGACACGGGGAGAGACACGGGGAGACACATGGGGAGACACGGGGAGACACGGGGAGACACGGGGAGACACACGGGGAGACACGGGGAGACACGGGGAGACACACGGAGACACATGGGGAAACACACGGAGAGACACGGGGAGACACATGGGGAGACACGGGGAGACACGGGGAGACACGGGGAGACACACGGGGAGACACGGGGAGACACGGGGAGAGACACGGGGAGACACGGGGAGACACGGGGAGACACGGGGAGACACACGGGGAGACACGGGGAGACACGGGGAGACACGGGGAGACACGGGGAGACACACGGGGAGACACGGGGAGACACGGGGAGACACGGGGAGAGACACGGAGACACATGGGGAGACACGGGGAGAGACACGGGGAGACACATGGGGAGACACGGGGAGACACGGGGAGACACGGGGAGACACGGGGAGACACGGGGAGACACGGGGAGACACGGGGAGAGACACGGGGAGACACGGGGAGACACGGAGAGACACGGGGAGAGACACGGAGACACATGGGGAGACACGGGGAGAGACACGGGGAGACACATGGGGAGACACGGGGAGACACGGGGAGACACGGGGAGACACACGGGGAGACACGGGGAGACACGGGGAGACACGGGGAGACACGGAGACACGGGGAGACACGGGGAGACACGGGGAGAGACACGGGGAGACACGGGGAGAGACACGGGGAGACACGGGGAGACACGGGAGACACGGGGAGACACGGGGAGACACGGGGAGAGACACGGGGAGACACGGGGAGACACGGGGAGACACGGGGAGACACGGGGAGAGACACGGGGAGAGACACGGGGAGAGAGACACGGGGAGACACGGGGAGAGACACGGGGAGAGAGACACGGGGAGAGACACGGGGAGAGACACGGGGAGACACGGGGAGACACGGGGAGAGACACGGGGAGACACGGAGAGACACGGGGAGACACGGGGAGACACGGGGAGACACGGGGAGAGACACGGGGAGACACGGGGAGAGACACGGGGAGAGACACGGGGAGAGACACGGGGAGAGACACGGGGAGAGACACGGGGAGACACGGGGAGAGAGACGGGGAGACACACAGAGACGCGGGGGGAGACGCGGGGAGAGACGCGGGGAGACACGGAGAATCACTCGTTTATTTAGAGCCGTTACCTCACGTCACCCCACGTGACCACCCACGCTACCCCACGTGACCCCACGTGACCCCACGTGACCCCACGTTGCCCCACGTGACCCCACGTTGCCCCCACGTGACCCCCACGTGACCCCCACGTGACCCCCACGTGACCCCCACGTGACCCCACGTGACCCCACGTTACCCCACGTGACCAGGGGGAGAAGGACAAGAACATTGAGGACGTGAGGGACTTCCAGCTGGTGCTGCCGTGCACGTGACCCCCACGTGACCCCGACGTGACCCCGACGTGACCCCCCACGTGACCCCCGTGTGACCCCCCCACGTGACCTCACGTGACCCCACGTGACCCCACGTGACCAGGGGGAGAAGGACAAGAACATTGAGGACGTGAGGGACTTCCAGCTGGTGCTGCCCTGCACCTGACACCACGTGACCCCACGTGACCCCCACGTGACCCCCCACGTGTCCCCCGTGTGACCCCACGTGACCCCACGTGACCCCCACGTGACCCCACGTGACCAGGGAGAGAAAGACAAGAACATTGAGGACGTGAGGGACTTCCAGCTGGTGCTGCCCTGCACGGAGTTTCACAACAAGACGTGGACGTGGCACGACCTCGCCATGGCCATCAAGAGGGACAGTCGCAAGGCACTGCTGGCACAGGTGGGGGGGGGGGGGGCGGGTGGGGGGTGGGGGGGTGGGTTGGTGCTGGCACAGGTGGGGGGGGGCACAGGTGGGGGGGTGGGGGGGTGGGGGGGGGGTGGGGGTGGGCACGGTGGTGGTGGGTTGGTGCTGGCACAGGTGGGGGGGGGCACAGGTGGGGGGGGTGGGTACGGGTAGGGGGGTTGGTGGCTTGGTGGGTGGGGGGGTGGGGGGGGTTGGTGGATGGGTTGGTGGGTGGGTTGGTGGGTGGGTTGGTGGGGGGGGTGGTGGGTGGGTTGGTGTCTCCCCGCGTCTCCCCGTCTCTCTCTCACCCGTGTCTCCCCCGTGTCTCCCCGCGTCTCTCCGTGTCTCCCCGCGTCTCCCCCGCGTCTCCCCGCGTCTCCCCGCGTCTCCCCGCGTCTCCCCGTGTCTCCCCGTGTCTCCCCGCGTCTCCCCGTGTCTCCCCGCGTCTCCCCGTGTCTCCCCGCGTCTCCCCGCGTCTCCCCGTGTCTCCCCGCGTCTCCCCGCGTCTCCCCGCGTCTCCTCGCGTCTCCACGTGTCTCCCCGCGTCTCCCCCGTGTCTCCCCGCGTCTCCACGTGTCTCCTCGTGTCTCCCCGCGTCTCCTCGCGTCTCCCCGTGTCTCCACGTGTCTCCCCGTGTCTCCCCGCGTCTCCCCGCGTCTCACCCCGTGTCTCTCTCCCCGTGTCTCCCCGTGTCTCCCCGTGTCTCCCCGTGTCTCCCCAGGCCATCAAAGAGAAGCTTCGCCTGAAGGCGACGGGCACCGCCAGCGATGACACCGCTCCCACCACCTCCTCCGGTAGCACCTCCGGTGGTGGTGGTGGTGGTGCACCGTCGGTGTCCGTCAGCGGCCGCTGGGAGGTTGGCGGTGGTGGCGGCGGTGGTGGCGGTGGTGGCGGTGGCGGTGGTGGTGGTGTCCACCCCAGGAAGGAAGTGGAACGGGCCCGGCTGCTGCTGTTGGGCGAGAAGCTGGGAACGCCGGCCGGGGAGAAGAGCCAGCCAGCTCGGAAAAGCCGCCTCTTTCACTCCTCCAAGAAGTGACTCCGGCAGCAACAACAACAACAACAACCACCACCACCACCACTACTACTACTACTACCACTACTACTATTACCACTACTACCACCACCACCACCACCACTACTACTACTACTACTACCACTACTACCACCACCACTACAACCACCACCACCACTACTACTACTACTACCACTACTACTACTACCACTACTACCACCACCACTACAACCACCACCACCACTACTACTACTACTATTACCACTACTACTACTACCACTACTACCACCACCACTACTACCACCACCACCACTACAACCACCACCACCACCACTACTACTACTATTACCACTACTACTACTACCACTACTACCACCACCACTACAACCACCACCACCACCACTACTACTACTATTACCACTACTACTACTACCACTACTACCACCACCACTACTACCACCACCACCACTACAACCACCACCACCACCACTACTACTACTATTACCACTACTACTACTACCACTACTACCACCACCACTACAACCACCACCACCACCACTACTACTACTATTACCACTACTACTACTACCACTACTACCACCACCACTACAACCACCACCACCACTACTACTACCACCACTACTACACACAGAGACAGAGAGACACAGAGACATAGACACAGAGACAGAGACACACAGAGACACACAGAAACACACACAGAGACACACAGAGACAAACAGAGACACACACAGAGACACACACACAGACACACACAGAGACACAGACACACACAGAGACACACACACACACAGAGAGACACAGACACACACAGACACACACAGAGACAGAGACACAGACACACACAGACACAGACACACACAGACACAGAGACACACACACAGACACACACACACATACAGACACAGACAGACACAGAGACACACACAGACACACACACACAGACACATACACACACAGAGACACACACACACAGACACACACACACAGACACACACAGAGACACACACACAGAGACACAGAGACATACACACACACAGACACACACACACAGACACACACAGAGACACACACACAGAGACACACACACAGAGACACACAGAGACACACAGAGACACAGACAGAGACACAGACACAGACACAGAGACACAGAGACACACAGAGACACACACAGAGACACACAGACACACACACAGACACATACACACACACAGACACATACACACACACAGACACACACACACAGACACACACAGAGACACACACACAGACACACAGACACACACACAGTGACACACAAAGACACACACAGAGACACACAGAGACACACACAGACACAGAGACACACACAGCCACACAGACACACACAGACACACACACAGACACACACAGACACACACAGAGACACACACACAGACACACAGACACACAGACACACACACAGTGACACACAAAGACACACACAGAGACACACAGACACACACACAGACACAGAGACACACACAGAGACACAGAGACAGCTGCCTGTCTGTCGCGTCGTCTTCAATGTGGTCACGGCGACTGTAGCAGAGACACCCTGAGCAGCTGCCAGGGGGGTGTAGGGGTGTGTGTGTAGGCGTGTGTGTGTAGGGGTGTGTGTGTAGGTGTGTGTGTGTAGGGGTGTGTGTGTAGGTGTGTGTGTGTAGGTGTGTGTGTGTGTGTGTAGGGGTGTGTGTAGGGGTGTAGGTGTAGGGGTGTGTGTGGGTGTGTGTAGGGGTGTAGGTGTGTGTGTGTATAGGGGTGTGTGTGTAGGTGTGTGTGTAGGTGTGTGTGTGTAGGTGTGTGTGTAGGTGTGTAAGTGTGTGTGTGTGTGTAGGTGTGTGTGTGTAGGTGTGTGTGTAGGTGTGTGTGTGTAGGTGTGTGTGTGTAGGGGTGTGTGTGTGTAGGTGTGTGTAGGTATGTGTGTGTAGGTGTGTGTGTGTAGGTGTGTGTGTGTGTAGGGGTGTAGGTGTGTGTGTAGTTGTGTGTGTAGGGGTGTAGGTGTGTGTGTGTGTAGGAGTGTGTAGGTGTGTGTGTGTAGGGGTGTAGGTGTGTGTGTGTAGGAGTGTGTAGGTGTGTGTAGGTGTGTAGGGGTGTGTAGGGGTGTGTAGGTGTGTAGGGGTGTGTGTGTGTGTGTGTAGGGGTGTAGGTGTGTGTGTAGGGGTGTGTGTGTGTAGGGGTGTGTGTGTAGGAGTGTGTGTAGAGGTGTGTGTGTAGGTGTGTGTGTGTAGGAGTGTGTGTGTGTAGGGGTGTGTAGGGGTGTAGGTGTGTGTAGGGGTGTAGGTGTGTGTGTGTGTAGGTGTGTGTGTGTGTAGGTGTGTGTGTGTATAGGTGTGTAGGGGTGTGTGTGTAGGGGTGTAGGTGTGTGTGTGTAGATGTGTGTGTGTAGGTGTGTGTGTAGATGTGTGAGTGTGTGTGTGTGTATCTGTGTGTGTGTAGTGGTTAGCGCGCTGCGCTATGAACCTGGCGACCCGGGTTCGATTCCCGCTCACGGCCAACACCAGTGACGATTATCTGAACCGGTCCTGGGCCTCCCCTAGGTCGACTCAGCCTTAAATGAGTACCTGGTGCGGTGTGTAAACATCGCCACTAGGGAGACAAAGGCGGTCGGGCGTGGTGCTGGCCACCCACCCCCTCGTGTACCGTTCCGGCCTTCATAGGTGCTCGCTAACAGCACTTGCCCCTACAGTCTGTTCAGGCTATACGGGGGATCTTTGTCTTTGTGTGTGGGTGTGTGTAGGGGTGTAGGTGTGTGTGTGTAGGTGTGTGTGTGTAGGTGTGTGTGTGTGTAGGTGTGTGTGTGTGTAGGTGTGTGTGTGTGTAGGTGTGTGTGTGTAGGTGTGTGTGTGTAGGTGTGTGTGTGTGTAGGTGTGTGTGTGTGTAGGTGTGTGTGTGTAGGGGTGTGTGTGTGTAGGTGTGTGTGTGTGTAGGGTGTAGGTGTGTGTGTGTGTAGGAGTGTGTAGGGGTGTGTGTGTGTGTGTAGGGGTGTGTGTAGGGGTGTGTGTAGGGGTGTGTGTGTAGGTGTGTGTGTGTGTAGGGGTGTAGGTGTGTGTGTGTAGGGGTGTCGGTGTGTGTGTGTAGGGGTGTAGGTGTGTGTGTGTAGGTGTGTGTGTGTGTAGGTGTGTGTGTGTAGGTGTGTGTGTAGGGTGTAGGGGTGTGTAGGTGTGTGTGTGTAGGTGTGTAGGGGTGTGTGTAGGTGTGTGTGTGTAGGGGTGTAGGTGTGTGTGTGTAGGTGTGTGTGTGTAGGGGTGTGTGTGTAGGTGTGTGTGTGTGTAGGGGTGTAGGTGTGTGTGTGTAGGGGTGTGTGTGTAGGTGTGTGTGTAGGGGTGTGTGTGTAGGGTGTGTGTAGAGGTGTGTGTGTGTGTGTAGGAGTGTGTGTGTGTGTAGGGGTGTAGGTTTGTGTGTAGGGGTGTAGGTGTGTGTGTGTGTAGGGGTGTGTGTGTAGGGGTGTGTGTGTGTGTAGGGGTGTAGGTGTGTGTGTATAGGTGTGTGTGTAGGTGTGTGTGTGTAGATGTGTGTGTGTAGGTGTGTGTGTAGGGGTGTGTGTGTGTAGGTGTGTGTGTAGGGGTGTAGGTGTGTGTGTAGGTGTGTGTAGGGGTGTGTGTGTAGGGGTGTAGGTGTGTGTAGGTGTGTGTGTGTATAGGTGTGTAGGGGTGTGTGTGTGTAGGGGTGTGGGTGTAAGGGTTTGTGTGTAGGGGTGTGTGGGTGTGTGTGTGTAGGTGTGTGTGTGTAGGTGTGTGTGTGTGTAGGTTTGTGTATGGGTGTAAGGGTTTGTGTGTGTATAGGGGTGTAGGTGTAGGGGTGTGTGTGTAGGGGTGTGTGTAGGGGTGTAGGGCTGTGTGTGTGTAGGTGTGTGTGTAGGGGTGTGTGTGTAGGTGTGTGTGTGTAGGGGTATGTGTGTGTAGGTGTGTGTGTAGGGGTTTGTAGGTGTGTGTGTGTGTAGGTGTGTGTGTAGGTGTGTGTGTAGGTGTGTGTAGGTGTGTGTGTAGTGGTGTGTGTAGGTGTGTGTGTAGGGGTGTGTGTAGGTGTGTGTGTGTGTAGGTCTGTGTAGGTGTGTGTCTGTGTGTGTGTAGTGGTGTGTGTAGGTGTGTGTGTGTAGGTGTCTGTGTGTGTGTAGTGGTGTGTGTAGGTGTGTGTAGGTGTGTGTGTGTAGTGGTGTGTGTAGGTGTGTGTGTGTAGGTGTCTGTGTGTGTAGTGGTGTGTGTAGGTGTGTGTTGGGGTGTGTGTGTGTGTAGGTGTGTGTGTAGTGGTGTCTGTGTGTGTATAGGTGTGTGTCTGTGTGTGTGTGTCTGTGTGTGTGTCTGTGTGTGTGTAGTGGTGTGTGTGTGTGTACACCAGAACACCGCTGGGTTGTTGTGACAGAGCAGTCACCACCATCACCACCATCACCATCATCACCACCATCACCACCACCAGCATCATCACCACCATCACCACCATCATCATCACCTCACCACCACCACCATCATCACCATCATCACCACCGCCACCATCATCATCATCACCATCACCACCATCATCATCATCACCATCATCACCATCATCACCACCATCAGCATCACCATCACCACCACCATCATCATCATCACCATCAGCATCACCATCACCACCATCATCATCATCACCATCAGCATCATCATCATCACCATCATCATCATCACCACCACCATCAGCATCATCACCACCATCATCACCATCATCACCACCACCATCAGCATCATCACCACCATCATCACCATCATCACCACCATCATCATCATCATCATCAACACCATCATCACCACCATCATCATCACCATCACTACCATCATCACCACCATCACCACCATCACCACTATCACCACCATCACCATCATCATCACAATTTAAAACATTCCCATAAAGCATTTCACAGACAGTTGGGGTAAGTGCTGGTAACGAGTAGCTGCACCCATCACCACCATCATCACCATCACCACCATCATCATCATCATCACCATCATCATCATCAGGGTCTCCACTCTGCTGATGGTGATGTTGTTGGTGATGTTGATGACGATGGTGGTGGTGGTGATGGTGGTGATGGTGGTGATGGTGATGGTGGTGATGGTGGTGATGGTGATGGTGGTGATGGTGGTGATGGTGGTGGTGATGGTGGTGATGGTGGTGGTGATGGTGGTGATGGTGGTGGTGATGGTGGTGATGGTGGTGGTGATGGTGGTGGTGATGGTGGTGGTGATGGTGGTGGTGATGGTGGTGATGGTGGTGGTGATGGTGGTGATGACGATGATGGTGGTGGTGATAGTGGTGATGGTGGTGATGGTGGTGATGGTGGTGATGGTGGTGATGGTGGTGATGGTGGTGGTGATGGTGGTGATGGTGGTGGTGATGGGTGGTGATGGGTGAGTGGTGATGACGATGATGGTGGTGGTGATAGTGGTGATAGTGGTGATGGTGGTGATGGTGGTGATGGTGGTGGTGATGGTGGTGATGGTGGTGATGGTGGTGATGACGATGATGGTGGTGGTGATAGTGGTGATAGTGGTGATGGTGGTGATGGTGGTGATGGTGGTGATGGTGGTGGTGATGGTGGTGATGGTGGTACCGTGTGGGTGATGTTGTATCATAGCTTCTGGGTGCTTGGGAGTGGTGCTGTAAAATTTCTTATCGGAATAAAATCTGAAGATGTAAACCCCCCTGATCCTTCTCGTTAGTAACCACTCACTCATTCATTCACTCATTCATTCACTCACTCACCCACTCACTCACCCACTCACTCACCCACTCACCCACCCACTCACTCACTCATTCACTCACTCACTCATTCACTCACCCACTCACTCACTCACCCACTCACTCACTCACTCACCCACCCACCCACCCACTCACTCACCCACTCACCCACCCACTCACCCACCACTCACCCACTCACCCCCACTCACCCACTCACTCACCACTCACCCACCACTCACTCACCCACTCACCCACTCACCCACCCACTCACCCACCCACTCACTCACCCACTCACCCACTCACCCACCCACTCACCCACCCACTCACCCACTCACTCACCCACTCACTCACCCACTCACTCACCCACTCACCCACTCACTCACTCATTCACTCACTCACCCACTCACTCACCCACTCACTCACCCACTCACTCACTCATTCACTCACTCCTTCATTCATTCACTCACTCACCCACTCACTCACCCACTCACTCACCCACTCACCCAGCCACTCACCCACCCACTCACCCACTCACCCACCCACTCACCCACTCACTCACCCACTCACCCACCCACTCACTCACCCACTCACCCACTCACCCACCCACTCACCCACTCACCCACTCACTCACTCACCCACTCACCCAGTAATAGTGGACGTGTCTACAGTGGGGTGTGTCTACAGTGGTGGTGACTATGACGACCATGGTGACCATGACGACCGCGGTGACCATGACGACTGCGGTAACCATGACGACCGTGGTGACCATGACGACCATGGTGACCATGACGACCGCGGTGACCATGACGACCATGGTGACCATGACGACCGCGGTGACCATGACGACCATGGTAACCATGACGACCATGGTGACCGCGGTGACCATGACGACCGCGGTGACCATGACGACCATGGTAACCATGGTGACCATGACGACCGCGGTGACCATGACGACCATGGTAACCATGACGACCATGGTGACCATGACGACTGCGGTAACCATGACGACCGCGGTAACCACGACGACGACACCGACATTTCCACCATCTCCACCCCGCGTGTCTCTATCATTCGCCTCAAGGTACTAAAGTCCTTATTTGCAAGGCCGTAATTAGTATAAATATTGGGGGAGGGGGGGGGGTATCCAATGTTAAAATTTGCTCAAAATGTGCCCCCCGCAATAAAATTTCTATTAAAATTAATTGTTTTTCTATTTAAATAAAAACGATTTGCCCAAACTTGGCCACAATATCTGGGACTTGCCTTCACATATCAATCAATGCATCGATCTCTGTCGATATGGTTGTGGTTATGGTAGCACTTTATTAATGCCTAACATCTGCCGTTACGTACAATGAATCAAGAAATGGTTAAAAAAAAATCCGAGTAAAAACACAGCAATGTAATACAATATACACTCTTAGACATTATTGACACAATAAATAAATAAAGCGGCCAGCCCATGTGTTTGGGACCGGCCATAAATGACGTCACGAGATTTTGGATGATGTTTGACCCCCCCCCTCCCCTCGTCACATGACGTCACAAAAAACAGCCCCCCCCCCGAAATATGACGTCACACAGCTCTGCCCCCCCCCCAAAAAAAATCAAAAACATGCTTCAAATCGTTTTAAAGCTTTCGTGACTGCAGGGATTCATCTTCTTGGTTCTTTCGGTAAAGTCATCACGTAGAAGGGAAGTAATAAAATAACAAAAATAAAACACAATAAAATAATAAAACATAATAAAATAATATAATAAAATAAAATAATAAAATAATAAAATAATGTTTTATTTTTATTATTGTATTACTTCCCTTCTACGTGACTTTACCGACTGAACCAAGAAGCTTCTAATCGCTTTAAACTCTTGTCGTCATTGTAGTGCGTATTTAACGTGCCGCTGCAACTCTGATGTTGTAGGAGAAAACATTTATTACACAAAGTCTATTTAATTAAGTAGAACGTGTTGTCTATATTTGTTTAAAGTTTCGCATTTTGATGTGACGTCATATTTCTCACCCCCCCTCGTCACACATCGTCACAGATGTGTGACCCCCCCTCACCCCCAGGTACGTGACGTCATTTATGGACGGTCCCTTAGTGATTTTTTTTTGTTATATTTTAGGCAGGAAATGAGTTTTTTCGATAAACTCACGGAGGTAAAACAAAATAAATAAATATACCACGACGTTTCGGGGGCAACACAAGCTTCCGTCACAGCAACATTACTGTAAAGTTACTGTAAAGTTACTGTAAAGTTACTGTAAAATTACTGTAAAATTACTGTAAAATTATTGTAAAATTACTGTAAAATTATTGTAAAATTACTGTAAAATTACTGCAAAATTACTGTAAAATTACTGCAAAATTACTGTAAAATTATTGCAAAATTACTGCAAAATTACTGCAAAATTACTGTAAAATTATTGTAAAATTACTGCAAAATTATTGTAAAATTGCTGTAAAATTACTGTAAAATTACTGTAAAATTACTGCAAAATTACTGTAAAATTACTGCAAAATTACTGTAAAATTATTGTAAAATTACTGCAAAATTATTGCAAAATTACTGCAAAATTACTGTAAAATTACTGTAAAATTTACTGTTAAATTACCGCAAAATTACTGATAAATTATTGTAAAATTACTGCAAAATTACTGCAAAAAATACTGTAAAATTACTGCAAAAATTACTGTTAAATTACTGTAAAAATACTGCAAAATTACTGATAAATTATTGTAAAATTACTGCAAAATTACTGTAAAATTACTGCAAAATTTACTGTTAAATTACCCGCAAAATTACTGATAAATTATTGTAAAAATACTGCAAAATTACTGTAAAATTTACTGTCAAATTACTGTAAAAATACTGCAAAATTACTGATAAATTACTGTAACAGGTTTTTACCCTTTCAACTGGTACAAAAACTGACACCTTTATACAAGGCATCATGTTTGTACCAAGGTGTCACTTTTTGTACCACTTGAAAGGGTAAAAACCTACTACTATATTTGCCACTGGTGTCAAATGACTGTATAAAATTTGCTGCGTCACGTGATACAGCTAAATTACTGCGTCACGTGATACAGCTAAATTACTGCGTCACGTGACACAGTAATTTCGCTGCGTCACGTGACACACCAATTTCGCTGCGTCACGTGACGCAGCAATTGTGACGCTTCCCCGTGAAGATGGAGGCTTGTGGCGTTGCCTCGGAAACGTCGTGATTTTTATTTTATTTCATTAAAAAAAACATTTTTTACCGACGTGACTTTACCGAAAAAACTAAACGTATGGACCCTTGCAGTCACGAAAACTTCAAATCTCGAAGAAAATTCGTTTTCAAAAGTAGATTTTTGCTTGGCTTGGGGACCCCCATGTTAACCCCATGGCTGCGGCCTTGCGTATTTGACTTGGTGAACGGGTCCCTGTGGTTTCTACTCACCGCTCAGGAGCCGTGGAACTTGGCGATCTGTCAAAGGACCATTTGGACAATTGGCAAAACATCATTGGCGAGCCACACAAAATCATCAACTCCGAAACGTGCCCGTTTGATTTGGGTCAAACGTTTCATTCACTCGCCCCCCTCCCCTCTGGCGAGGCATGTGATGATGTTCATCACCGGTGATGATGATGACGATGTCGCTGCTACTCGCAACTGCTTTTAAAAGTTTAGCTCCCAAATTTATTGAATTTCGAGTCCCGCCTGTGATGGTTGCCTTGGCAGGAGGGTCTCACAGAGACTCACAGAGACCCACAGAGACACACAGAGACCCATAGAGACCGATAAAGACTCACAGAGACACACAGAGACCCACAGAGACCCACAGAAACACACAGAGACTCAGAGACTCACAGAGACCCACAGAGACCCGTAGAGACCCGTAGAGACCCACAGAGACTCACAGAGACCCACAGAGACTCACAGAGACTCACACAGAGACCCACAGAGACTCAGAGAGACCCATAGAGATCCGTAGAGACCCACATAGCCTCACAGAGACCCCTAGAAACTCACAGAGACTCCTAGAGACTCACAGAGACTCGTAGAGACCCACAGAGACTCACACAGAGACCCACAGAGCCTCACACAGAGACTCAGAGAGACCCACAGAGCCTCACACAGAGACTCAGAGAGACCCACAGAGACCCGTAGAGACTCACAGAGACTCACAGAGACCCACAGAGACTTATAGAGACTCACAGAGACCCGTAGAGACTCACAGAGACTCACAGAGACCCACAGAGACCCGTAGAGACTCACAGAGACACACAGAGACTCACAGAGACTCACAGAGACATAGAGACACACACAGACTCACAGAGACTCAGAGAGACTCACAGAGATCCAGAGACTCACAAAGACTCACAGAGACTCACAGAGACCCGTAGAGACTCACAGAGACTCACAGAGACCCACAGAGCCTCACAGAGACCCGTAGAGACCCACAGAGACCCCACAGAGACCCACAGACACCCATAGAGACTCACAGAGACTCACATAGACTCACAGAGACCCATAGAAACTCACAGAGACCCCACAGAGACCCACAGACACCCATAGAGACTCACAGAGATTCACAGAGACCTGTAGAAACTCACAGAGAACTGTAGAGACTCACAGAGATTCACAGAGACCCGTAGAGACTCACAGAGACTCACAGAGACCCGTAGAGACTCACAGAGACTAACAGAGACCCGTAGAGACTCACAGAGACACACAGAGACTCACAGAGACCCACAGAGACACACAGAGACTCACAGAGACACACAGAGACTAACAGAGACCCGTAGAGACCCGTAGAGACTCACAGAGACACACAGAGACTCACAGAGACACACAGAGACCCACAGAGACTCACAGAGACTCACAGAGACTCAGAGACCCACAGAGACGCACAGAGACTCAGAGACACACAGAGACTCAGAGACACACAGAGACTCACAGAGACTCGCCACCGGAGACCCACACACCGAGACTACGTTGATCTGTAGCAGCTAAGGCCCCACGTGGCTGCCATGCAAGTCGCTCGCGTAGCAGACAAGCGTGAGCCTGGCCAATCAGCGCACGGAATGAAATCAGCTCAACCACAGTGGCTGATATCATCATCGTCGTCATCATCGTCGTCGTCGTCGTCATCATCATCGTGTGTGAATTCACAGCAGAAGCCCAATTCTCTCTGAACGCCGATTCTGACTTGTGGAGGGGAAGAAACCGGAGGAGCCGGAGACAAATCCACGCGGCGACCACCAAGGGGAGATGGGGAGAGAGACGCAGACTCCACATATACAGCAGCAGCCAGGGTCAGGGGTCAAACCCACGACCTCCTGCGTACCGGGGCGAGGGAGTTAACATCTCACCACAGGGGAGAGACACAGGGAGAGAGAGATGCAGACTCCAAGTGTACAGCAGCAGGCATCGTCCGGGATCAAACCCACGACCTCCTGCGTACCGGGCGAGGGAGTCAACATCTCCCAGCCACCGTGGTGATGATGAGAGACCGGGAGAGTGAGTTTACATCTCATCACGTGGAGAGAGAGATGCAGACTTCACATATAAAGCATCCAGGCGTAGCCAGGGTGAGGGGTCAAACCCACGACCTCCTGCGTACCGGGCGAGGGAGTCAACATCTCCTAGCCACCGTGATGATGATGATGAGAGACCGGGAGAGTGAGTTTACATCTCACCACGTGGAGAGAGAGATGCAGACTTCACATATAAAGCATCCAGGCGTAGCCAGGGTGAGGGGTCAAACCCACGACCTCCTGCGTACCGGGAGAGTGAGTCAACATCTAACCCACGTGGAGAGAGAGACGCAGACTCCACATATACAGCAGCCAGGCATCGTCAGGGTCAGGGATCGAACCCACGACCTCCTGCGTACCGGGCGAGGGAATCAACATCTCCCCAGCCACCGTGGTGATGATGAGAGACACCGGGAGAGTGAGTTTACATCTCACCACGTGGAGAGAGAGATGCAGACTTCACATATAAAGCATCCAGGCGTAGCCAGGGTGAGGGGTCAAACCCACGACCTCCTGCGTACCGGGCGAGGGAGTTAACATCTCGCCCCCCCCCCTGACCCACAAAAACCAAACCCATCACACCGCGAACCGCTAACCCCTAACCCCAAGCCGAACCGCGGGAAGGGGGGGGGGTGACAATATTTTTGTACACAAAGTGACGATGCATTGGAGCGGAAATAAAAGATAAATAAACGGAAATATATCGCTGCACAGGGTAGGACGCAGAGGTCGCAAACGGTTTTGATTCCTTACCCCTCGTACCCCGTACCCGTACCCGGCCGCACCAGGGTCGCAAACGGGTACCCGTACCCGGCCGTACCCGTACCCTACCCGTACCCGTACCCTACCCGTACCCTACCCGTACCCTACCCGTACCCGGCCGTACCTACCCGTACCCTACCCGTACCCTACCCGTACCCGGCCGTACCCTACCGTACCCTACCCCTACCCGTACCCTACCCGTACCCGGCCGTACCCTACCCGTACCCTACCCTTACCCTACCCCTACCCGTACCCGTACCGTACCCTACCCGTACCCTACCCGTACCCCTACCCTACCCTACCCCTACCCGTACCCTACCCGTACCCGGCCGTACCCGTATCATACCCGTACCCTACCCGTACCCGTACCCTACCCGTACCCTACCCGTACCCTACCGTACCGTACCCTACCCGTACCTACCCGTACCCTACCCGTACCCTACCCGTACCCGTACCCTACCCGTACCCTACCCGTACCCTACCCGTACCCGGCCGTACCCGTACCCGTACCACCCGTACCCTACCCGTACCCGTACCCGGCCGGGTATCGGATAGGGTACGGGTATCGGGTACCCGATTGCGACCTCTGGGATGAAGCCATGTTGCAGGCGCGGGTGGGTTGATTCTAGGAACTTGAATCGTGAGAAGAGACAAGACGTTGGGAAATGAGTGACAAACGGTGACTCACCAGTGACTCACGGCCTACCGTACCCGGCGCACCAGGGTCGCTAACGGCTACCCGTACCCGGCCGGGTACGGGTAGCCGGGTATCGGTTAGGGTACGGGTATCGGGTACCCGGTTGCGACCTCTGGCAGGACAGGAGGTAGGGGAGTAGTATGGGGCCGTCCATAAATGACGTCACGCGATTTTGGACGATTTTTGACCCTCCCCCGCCGCCCCCCCCTTCGTCACACGACGTCACAAAAAGTCAGACCGCCCCCCCCCCTCAAATATGACGTCACACAGCTCTGCCCCCCCTGCCCCCCCAAAAATAAAACATGCTTCAAATCGCTATAAACTATTCTTGTCATTGTGGCGCGTATTTAATGTGGCGCTGCAACTCTGATGTCGCAGGAGAAACACGTTTATTACACAAAGTCTATTTAATTGAGTAGAACGCGTTGTCTGTGTTCGTCTAAAGTTTCGCATTTTGATGTGACGTCACATTTCTAAACCCCACCCCCCTCGTCACACATCGTCACAGATGTCTGACCCCCCCTCACCCCCCACCAGGTGCGTGACGTCATTTATGGACGGCCCCTATTAGGGAAAGTGGCACAGGAAGTCGGGGAGGCTACAGGAAGTAGTGGGGGAGATGGGGAAGTCGAGATGACGTCACAGGAAGTAGTGGGGGAGATGGGGAAGTCGAGATGACGTCACAGGAAGTAGTG
>WFAB01002648.1:7500-29990 GCA_018977245.1 Lethenteron camtschaticum | reverse complement strand
TTTGTGAGCTCGTCACACAATCCAGCCTGGTTAAACACAGGATGGATCGGAGGCAGGCCAGCCTAAATGTTTCTAACGGCGAAGATGCTCCATCGCAAGCGTAGAGAAGGGAGGGAATGACCGTGGCGAGAAGACCTGAAGCTTCGTGCGGAGCGACAGACCAGGTAGCTTCCACACAGCGTTACGCAACCGATGAAGTTAGTGAGACCTCTGCTGTCAAACCATGATGATTGTCAAATCAATCATCACCATCATCATCACCATAATCAGCATTATCATCATCATCAATCATCAACATCATCAACATCACAACATCATCATCACAACATCAACATCATCAACATCATCATCATCAACATCAACATCATCATCATCATCAACATCATCATCAACATCAACATCATCAGCACCATCATCAGCATTATCAACATCATCATCAACATCATCATCATCAACATCATCATCAACATCATCATCAATCATCAACATCCTCATCAACATCATCATCAATCATCAACATCATCAACACCATCATCAGCATTATCAAGATCATCATCAACATCATCAACAACATCATCATCAACATCATCATNACATCATCATCACCGCTTCAACATCATCACATCATCATCAATCATCATCATCNCAACATCACATCATCATCATCAACCTCATCATCACATCATCACATCTCATCATCATCAACATCATCATCAACATCATCATCATCAACATCATCATCAACAACATCATTATCATCAATCATCACCATCATCAGCATTATCGACATCATCATCATCAACATCATCATCATCAACATCATCAACATCATCATCATCAACATCATCATCATCAACATCATCAACATATCATCATCAAATCATCATCATCAACATCATCAACATCATCAACATCATCATCAACATCATCATCAACATCATCATCAACATCATCATCAACATCATTATCATCAATCATCACCATCATCAGCATTATCGACATCATCATCATCCACATCATCATCAGCAGCAGCATCACTCACCTGTCATCCCTGAGTGCAGACCCAGCATCTGCTGATGCTGCTGATGCTGCTGCTGATGCTGATGCTGCTGTCGACGCTGATGAACCTCAATTCCATCATCCTCGTCCTGATCAACCTCCTGCAGCTGCAGCTGCTGATGATGATGCTGCTGCTGCTGATGATGATGCTGCTGCTGATGATGTTGATCCAGATCGATGCTCTGCAGGTGCTGGGAGCTGCTGGTGATGGAGTTGGTGGAGTTGGTGAAGGTGATGTCCACATTTATTCTGCTGCAACTGATGGTGATGTTGCTGTTGTTGATGATGGTGCAACTGCTGCAACTGCTGATGCTGATGTTCGCTGCTGATGCTGCTGCTGCTGATAGCGCTCATGGCAGATATGAAGTCTTGATGAAGCGGTGGTGGCGGCGGCGGCGGCGGTGGTGGCGGTAGTTGTGGCGGTAGTTGTGGTTGTGGCGGGGATGTCCTACCACACATGTCTTCCGCCACCATCAATCTTCTTTTTGGCACAGCCACCATCATCATCATCATCATGGCGTCCCGCGGCGGTTTCACGTCGCCACTCTCCTCGTCCACCTCCTCGTCCACCGCCTCATCGCCCTCCACCTCCTCCAGCTCGTCGTTGTCCACCTCCTCGCGTTTGCAAGCGGCAGCCGCGCGAAAATCGCCGCCGCCGCCGGGGCCTAGCGGGCGACGAGGTGGGGCAGCCTGGGCCTCGCCTAGCGAGCCTGCTGGGCCGAGGGCTTCACGGGCCCCAGAACGTTGCCGCCTGGAGGGGCGCCCTCGGGTCGTTTTCGGCCGTCATTTTAAAATGACAAAAAATTGTCCCTTCCCTCGAGATGTGGATTTTTGACGGATTTTCGAGATTTTTGCACGGAGCAAGAAGCAGCCGATAGTTCGCGGGCTTCGAGAGCTCTGGAATTGGCACAGGGAATCGAGATTCGTCCGTTAGTTCGTCGGCGGAGGGAGATACGGAGAGTTTGGTTCAGGTCAGAGACGTTGGTTTTGGTCAGTGGCCCTGCCTGATTATGGAGGGTGATTTGGACCGTATTGGTCAGCCCCCCCACATCACAAGGGTCTATCCCGTACTATATGCTGCCATAGACAAACAGCATATAGTACGGGATAGACCCGTGTGATGTAAGAAAATAAAGTTTAGCTGGAAGCACATTATATTTTTGCGACCTAGAATTGTAATGTATTACTTACTGTTAGTAGCTCAGCTTATTGTAGAGTATATTTAGCATACTGATGATACTATGTAGTTTATACTTTAGTTGTTTACGTGGTGCTTTAGTAACTGCAGCTACTTACTATTAACATGCCTTCCCTGTATTAATGCTACCCCTATCCCCTCCCTTTGATGCTGCTAATCCTGCATAATGCACGGCATAAGTAGTACTAATCACATACCTGCATTTCCCATATCCTCTCCCTTTGATGCTGCTAATCCTGCACAATGCACGGGCATGAGTAGTACTAATCACATACCTGCATTTCCCATATCCCTCCCTTTGATGCTGCTAATCCTGCACAATGCACGGGCATAAGTAGTACTAATCACATACCTGCATTTCCCATATCCTCTCCCTTTGATGCTGCTAATCCTGCACAATGCACGGGCATGAGTAGTACTAATCACATACCTGCATTTCCCATATCCCCTCCTTTGATGCTGCTAATCCTGCACAATGCACGGGCATAAGTAGTACTAATCACATACCTGCATTTCCCATATCCTCTCCCTTTGATGCTGCTAATCCTGCACAATGCACGGGCATAAGTAGTACTAATCACATACCTGCATTTCCCATATCCCCTCCCTTTGATGCTGCTAATCCTGCATAATGCACGGGCATAAGTAGTACTAATCACATACCTGCATTTTCCATATCCCCTCCCTTTGATGCTGTTAATCTTGCATAATGCACGGCATAAGTAGTACTAATCACATACCTGCATTTCCCATATCCCTTCCCTTTGATGCTGCTAATCCTGCATAATGCACGGCATAAGTAGTACTATTCACATACCTGCATTTCCCATATCCCTTCCCTTTGATGCTGCTAATCCTGCATAATGCACGGGCACAAGTAGTACTAATCACATACCTGCATTTCCCATATCCCTCCATTTGATGCTGCTAATCCTGCATAATGCACGGCACAAGTAGTACTAATCACATACCTGCATTTCCCATATCCCTCCCTTTGATGCTGCTAATCCTACATAATGCACGGGCATAAGTAGTACTAATCACATACCTGCATTTCCCATATCCCTTCCCTTTGATACTGCTAATCCTGCATAATGCACGGGCATAAGTAGTACTAATCACATACCTGCATTTCCCATATCCCTTCCCTTTGATACTGCTAATCCTGCATAATGCACGGGCACAAGTAGTACTAATCACACACCTGCATTTCCCATATCCCTCCCTTTGATGCTGCTAATCCTGCATAATGTACGGGCACAAGTAGTACTAATCACATACCTGCATTTCCCATATCCCTCCCTTTGATGCTGCTAATCCTGCATAATGCACGGGCATAAGTAGTACTAATCACATACCTGCATTTCCCATATCCCCTCCATTTGATGCTGCTAATCCTGCATAATGCACGGGCACAAGTAGTACTAATCACATACCTGCATTTCCCATATCCCCTCCCTTTGATGCTGCTAATCCTGCATAATGCACGGGCATAAGTAGTACTAATCACATACCTGCATTTCCCTATCCCTCCCTTTGATGCTGCTAATCCTGCATAATGCACGGGCATAAGTAGTACTAATCACATACCTGCATTTCCCATATCCCCTCCATTTGATGCTGCTAATCCTGCATAATGCACGGCATAAGTAGTACTAATCACATACCTGCATTTCCCATATCCCTTCCCTTTGATGCTGCTAATCCTGCATAATGCACGGCATAAGTAGTACTAATCACATACCTGCATTTCCCATATCCCCTCCCTTTGATGCTGCTAATCCTGCATAATGCACGGGCATAAGTAGTACTAATCACACACCTGCATTTCCCATATCCCCTCCCTTTGATGCTGCTAATCCTGCATAATGCACGCATGAGTAGTTCTATTCACATACCTGCATTTCCCATATCCCCTCCCTTTGATGCTGCTAATCCTGCATAATGCACGGGCATGAGTAGTACTAATCACATACCTGCATTTCCCATATATGCTTGCCTTTGATATGCAAATTCTTTTTCTTTTGTTGTCAAGGCGCTCTTTNCCCCCTCCAACCCAGCTTATATATATGCTCCAAGCACGGTGCTGTTTCATTCAGACGCTGTCGCCTCGACAGACCTGGTTTTCACCTGAGGACGGCTGCTTGCGTTGTGGCCGAAACGTCGTGAGAATTGTATTTTATGTTTATTTTATTATTTTATTACTTCCCTTCTACGTGACTTTACCGAAAGAACCAAGAAGATGAATCCATGCTGCAGTCACGAAAGAAGCTTTAAATCGAAAAAAAGAGATACGGAGAGTTTGGTTCGGGTCAGAGACGTTGGTTTTGGTTAGTAGCCCTGCCTGATTACGGAGGGTTGGACCGGATTGGTCAGCCCACCCAACCCCCCGTGCCCCTTATGAAATTCAACGTTCATCCTAGATACAATTATAGACTACACTGTCCATTATACACTACACTATACACTACACTATACACTACACTGTCCACTATACACTACACTATACACTACACTACACTATACACTACACACTATACACTACACTATATACTACATGCTACACTATACACTACACTACACTACACTATACACTACACTATACACTACACTATACACTACACTATACACTACACTATACACTACACACTACACGATACACTATACACTACACTACACACTACACTACTATAGACTACACACTATACTATACACTTCTATACACTACACACAACACTACTATACACTAAACTATACACTACACTATACACTACACTATACACTACACTATACACTACACTCCACTACTATACACTACACTATACACTACACTATACACTACAATACACTACACTATACACTACACTATACACTAAACTATACACTAAACTATACACTACACTACACACAACACTATAGACTACACTATACACTACTATATACTATACACTACACACACTATACACTACACTATACACTACACTATACACTACACTACACACTACACTATACACTACACTATACACTACACTATACACTACACTGTAGACTACACTATATACTACACTATACACAACACTATACACTACACTATACACTATATTGCTACACTATACACTACACACACTACACTATACACTACACTATACACTACACTATACACTACACTATACACTACACAACATTTAAAGTTAACATCATCAGTGTGCTTTCGCTGTTAATTAGTTTAAATTTAAAACTTTGTTAATAATCCTCTGATTGAGTGTAACATTATCGGTGTTAATATCTATCTATCTATGTATACATACACACAAGTACAGCTAGTCCCTGACTTAAGACGGTCCGACCAACGATATTCGATCTCGCGACGGCGAAACGACAAAATTGCCATCGACAAACCAAACGTGGTACTTTTAGTTTTTTCGGTAAAGTGACTTAGGTAAAACATAAAATCAAATCAAATAAATTAAAACAACTACATTATCTCTCTGTGTATATCTGTATGTTTATTTGTGTATTGCTAGTCATACATGCATCTATATATCGCTAACTATTTAATCATATATCAATACATCTGTCTGTGTATATCTCTATGTGTATATGTGTATTCCTAATCATCTATGCATCTCTCTATATCGCTAACTATTTAATCTTATATCAACATATCTCTCTGTGTATATCTGTATGTGTATATGTGTATTGCTAATCATCTAAGCATCTCTCTATATCGCTAACTATTCAATCTTAAATCAATATCTCTCTCTGTGTATATCTGTATGTCTATATGTGTATTCCTGATCATACATGCATCTTTCTATATCGCTAACTATTTAATCGATATCAATACATCTCTCTGTGTATATCTCTATGTATATATGAGTATTTCTAATCATCTATGCAACTCTCTATATCGCTAACTAATCGATATCAATACATCTCTCTGTGTATATCTGTATGTCTATATGTGTATTCCTGATCATACATGCATCTTTCTATATCGCTAACTATTTAATCATATATCAATACATCTGTCTGTGTATATCTCTATGTGTATATGTGTATTGCTAATCATCTATGCATCTCTCTATATCGCTAACTATTTAATATTATCTCAATACATCTCTCTGTGTATATCTCTATGTGTATATGTGTATTCCTAATCATCTATGCATCTATATATATCTAACTATTTAATCGATATCAATACATCTCTCTGTGTATATCTGTATGTATATATGTGTGTTTCTAATCATCTATGCATCTCTCTATATCGCTAACTATTTAATCGATATCAACACATCTCTCTGTGTATATCTGTATATATGAGTATTGCTAATCATACATGCAACTCTCTATATCGCTAACTATTTTATCTATTTCAATATCTCTCTCTGTGTATATCTGTATGTGTATATGTGTATTCCTAATCATCTAAGGATCTCTCTATTTCGCTAACTATTTAATCGTATATCAACATCTCTCTGTGTATATCTATATGTATATATGTGTATTTCTAATCATACATGCGTCTGTATAATCGCTACCTATTTACGTGTATATCTCTGTGTCTCTCTGTATCACTACGTATATAAGTATATTGACAATAATCTTTGCATCACCATATAGCGCTCCGTATGTATATAGATGTATCTGTATGCATCTATACATCTATGCATGTCTATATATGAATGTGTCTACATCTGTGTGTGTATATATGTACATATTCTTAGGTTTTTCGGTAAAGTCACCGTGTAGGTAAAACATTAAAATTAAAAAAGTAAAATAAAATAAATCGTGGTTGTGACGGTTCCACCTGAAAACGGAAGCTTGTGTTGCCTCCGAAACGTCGTGATTTTATTTTATTTTTAATTTACTTTTGTTAATTTTTAAATCCTTTATATTAAGTTCACTTGCTTGCTTGCTTAGGACCGTGCAAATCTTTCGGTAGTTTTTTAACCCACTTCCCGTGATCCAATCGAGCTGACATTTTGCACACAGACTCGTTGTGCGTGACAATTAATGTTCGTGAAAAAATCCAAAATTTTACACTTTTTAGGGAGAAAATTTTAAATATTTAATTACCAATTGCTTAATGGTGCCAGACAATCATCTGACCCATAGGTGGCAGCCATCTCAAGCCAGAGGACGAGAGGACTCTAGCCGCCACGCATATAAAGGATTTCTAGTGAAAAGCTTTGTTTTTACGGGTTAATTTTTTCATTTTTTAGCTACGTGACTTTACCAAAAAAACCTAAGAATATGAATCCTTGCAGTCACGAAAGCTTCAAATATAGAATCATGATAATAGGGTTTTCCCCTTTTCGTATTGTCACTCGCTTTCTATTAACTCACTCTGTCTGTTGACATATCCTCAAAACATCTTGTAACTAGATTTTAACCCACTTCTCATGTGCCATCGATTGCAAAGTTGTTGTACGTATGCCATACTGAAGACAATACAATATTCTGTCATTAAAAATTAAAAAATATTTTAAAACTTTCTTTTACACGCTTTTGATAAACTAACTATGCCTGTTGTATCTTCAAAACATTTTGCAACTAGATTTTTACCACTTCTCAATGTGCCATCGACTGATGTACTTATGCCATACTGATGACAATACAATATTCTATCATTAAAATCAAAAACGTATTTTTAAAAACATTATTTTACACGCTTTTGATAAACTCACTCTGTCTGTTGAATCCTCAAAACATCTTGTAACTAGAATTTTACACCCACTTGCCAATGTACCATCGACTGAAAACTTATGCCATACTGAAGACATATTCTTAGGTTTTTTCGGTAAAGTCACGTAGTCAAAACATCAAAATTAATTAAAAAAAATAAAATAAAACAAAGATCACGACGTTTTATTTTATTTTTTTAATTTTATTTTTATTAATTTTGATGTTTTGCCTACACGGTGACTTTACCGAAAAACCTAAGAATATGAATCCTTGCAGTCACGAAAGCTTCAAATCTAGAAATACTGAAGACAATACCATATTCTGTCATTAAAAATAATATTTTAAAACATTCTTTTACACGCTTTCTATTAACTCATTCTGTCTGTTGTATCTTCAAAACATCTTGTAACTAGATTTTAACCACTTCCCAATGTGCTATCGACTACAAACTTGGTGTACTTATGCCACACCGATGACAATACCATATTCTATCATTAAAAATGAAAAAAAATATTTCAAACATTCATTTTAAATGTTATGTTTCGGCTTAAATTGTCCACGTTCAACTGACGTTGGCTTCGGGGCCACTTCCTGGAGTCGTAGAGTTCTTCCACTACTCGTACGGTACATTTCAATAAAGCTTTTGAACTTTTTAAATATTACTTTCTATTAACTCACTATGTCTGTTGTTGTTGTCGTATCTTCAAATCTTGTAACTCATCTTTAACCCACTTTCCAATGTGGTATCGACTGAAAACTTTGTATACTTGTGTCATACTGATGACAACACTACATTCTATCATTTAAAATTGAAAAATATTTTAAACAATCTTTTGTACGCTTTCGGTAAAGTCACTAGAAGGGAAGTAATATAATAAAAATAAAACATAATAAAATAAAATTCTCACGACGTTTCGGCCACAACGCAAGCAGCCGTCCTCAGGTGAGGAACAGGTCAAAGACAGCGTCTAAAACAGTCTGTCGGAAAGACAGCGTCTGAATGAACAGGTCTGTCGGAAAGACAGTCTGAATGAACAGGTCTGTCGGAAAGACAGCGTCTGAACGAACAGGTCTTCGGAAAGACAGCGTCTGAATGAACACTGTCGGAAAGACAGCGTCTGAATGAACATCAAAAGGTCTGAAACAGGTGTGTCGGAAAACAGTCTTGAACAGGCTGTCGGAAAGACACGTCTGAATCAGGTCTGTCGGAAAGACAGCTTGTAACAGGTCTGTCGGAAAGACACGTCTGAATGAACAGGTCTGTCGGAAAGACAGCGTCTGAATGAACAGGTCTGTCGGAAAGACAGCGTCTGAATGAACAGGTCTGTCGGAAAGACAGCGTCTGAATGAACAGTCTGTCGGAAAGACAGCGTCTGAATGAACAGGTCTTCGGAAAGACAGCGTCTGAATGAACAGGTTGTCGGAAAGACAGCGTCTGAATGAACAGGTCTGTCGGAAAGACAGCGTCTGAATGAACAGGTCTGTCGGAAAGACAGCGTCTGAATGAACAGGTTGTCGGAAAAGCGTCTGGATGAACAGGTCTGTCGGAAAGACAGCGTCTGAATGAACAGGTCTGTCGGAAAGACAGCGTCTGATGAACAGGTCTGTCGGAAAGACAGCGTCTTGAACAGGTCTGTCGGAAAGACATCTGAATGAACAGGTCTGTCGGAAAGACAATCTGAACGAATCTGTCGGAAAGACAGCGTCTGAATGAACAGGTGTGTCGGAAAGACAGCGTCTGAATGAACAGGTCTGTCGGAAAGACAGCGTCTGAATGAACAGGTCTGTCGGAAAGAAGCGTCTGAACGAACAGGTCTGTCGGTAAAGACAGCGTCTGAATGAACAGGTGTGTCGNAAAGACAGCGTCTGAATGAACAGGTCTGTCGAAAGACAGCGTCTGAATGAACAGGTCTGTCGGAAAGACAGCGTCAATGAACAGCTGTCGGCAGGTGAAGAACAGGTCTGTCGGAAAGACAGCGTCTGAATGAACAGGTCTGTCGGAAAGACAGCGTCTGAATGAACAGGTGTGTCGGAAAGACAGCGTCTGAATGAACAGGTCTGTCGGAAAGACAGCGTCTGAATGAACAGGTCTGTCGGAAAGACAGCGTCTGAATGAACAGGTCTGTCGGAAAGACAGCGTCTGAATGAACAGGTCTGTTGGAAAGACAGCGTCTGAATGAACAGGTCTGTCGGAAAGACAGCGTCTGAATGAACAGGTCTGTCGGAAAGACAGCGTCTGAATGAACAGGTCTGTCGGAAAGACAGCGTCTGAATGAACAGGTCTGTCGGAAAGACAGCGTCTGAATGAACAGGTCTGTCGGAAAGACAGCATCTGAACGAACAGGTCTGTCGGAAAGACAGCGTCTGAATGAACAGGTGTGTCGGAAAGACAGCGTCTGAATGAACAGGTCTGTCGGAAAGACAGCGTCTGAATGAACAGGTCTGTCGGAAAGACAGCGTCTGAACGAACAGGTCTGTCGGAAAGACAGCGTCTGAATGAACAGGTGTGTCGGAAAGACAGCGTCTGAATGAACAGGTCTGTCGGAAAGACAGCGTTGAATGAACAGGTCTGTCGGAAAGACAGCGTCTGAATGAACAGGTCTGTCGGAAAGACAGCGTTTGAATGAACAGGTGTCGGAAAGACAGCGTCTGAATGAACAGGTCTGTCGGAAAGACAGCGTCTGAATGAACAGGTGTGTCGGAAAGACAGCGTCTGAATGAACAGGTCTGTCGGAAGACAGCGTCTGAATGAACAGTCTGTCGGAAAGACAGCGTCTGAATGAACAGGTCTGTCGGAAAGACAGCGTCTGAATGAACAGGTCTGTTGGAAAGACAGCGTCTGAATGAACAGGTCTGTCGGAAAGACAGCGTCTGACACTGTTTTCCGACAGACCTGTTCTTCAGCTGAGGACGGCTGCTTGCGTTGTGGCCGAAACGTCCTGAGAATTGTATTTTATGATGTTTTATTTTTATTATTTTATTATTTCCCTTCTACGTGATGACTTTACCGAAAGAACCAAGAAGATGAATCCCTGCAGTCACGAACGGCTTTAATTCTATGTATCTCTATGTATATATGTATATCTGTATGCATATCTACGTATATTTATCCATATACACCTCTTTGTATATCTAGAATTATATTTATATCTGTATGTTTCTATCGATATATCAATGCATCTCTATGTATATATGTATATCTGTATGTATATTCTATATATCGATGTATCTATGTATATATATACGCAAATCGATGTATCTATGTGTATATATGTATATTTCTGTGTATCTCTATGTGTCTCTATGTATCTCTATGTATCTCTACGTAAGTATATCCANTGAATCTATGTGTATATATGTATATTTCTATGTGTCTCTATGTATCTCTATGTATGTATCTCTATGTATGTGTCTCTATGTATCTCTATGAGTCTCTGTGTCTCTCTCTGTGTCTCACTGTGTCTCTGTGTCTCTCTCTCTGTGTCTCTGTGTGTCTCTGTGTCGCTATTTGTGTCTCTGTGTGTCTCTCTCTGTGTGTGTCTCTCTGTGTGTATGTCTCTCTCNGTGTGTATCTCTGTGTGTGTCNCTCTCTCTCTCTGTGTCTCTCTCTCTTCTCTGTGTCTCTGTCTGTGTCTCTCTCNGTCTCTCTCTCTGTCTCTGTGTCNCTGTCTCTCTCTCTCTCTGTGTGTCTCTGTGTCTCTGTGTCTCTGTGTGTTTCTCTCTCTCTGCCTCTGTGTGTCTCTCTCTCTCTCNCNCTCTCNGNGTGACTGTGTCTACCTGNGTGTCTCTGTGTCTGTCTCTGTAGTCTCTGTGTCTCTCTGTCTGTCTCTGTGTCTGNGTGTCTCTCTCTCTCTGTCTGTCTCNGTGTCTCTCTCTGTGTGTCTCTCTGTGTGTGCCTCTCTTTGTATCTCTCTGCCTCTCTCTCTGNGTCTGTGTCTCACCCTCTGTGTCTTTCTCNCTCTCTCTCTGTGNCTCTCTCTCTCTCTGNGTTTGNGTGNCTCTCTCTGTGTCTCTCTCTGTGTGTCTCNGTCTGTGTCTGTCTCTCTNGTGTGTCTCTGTGNCTCTGTCTGTGTCTCNCTCACCCTGTCTGTCTGTCTCTCTGTGNCNCTCTGTCTGTCTGTGTGTCTGNGTGTCTCNCTCTCTCTGTCTGTGTCNCTCTGTCTCTGTCTCNGTGTGTCTCTCTCTGTCTCGATGNCNGNGTCTCTGTGTCTGCGTGTCTCTGTGTGTCTCTGTGTCTCTCACCTTTAGTGTCGCAGCAGCAACCGCTGCCACTGCTGCAGCCGCGTTGGGAAACGACGCAGTTGGAGATACGATCTGGAGATGAGCCTCATGGTGGTGGTGGTGGTGAAGGTGATGGTGGTGGTGATGGTGGAGGTGGTGAAGGTGGTGGAGGTGGTGATGGTGGATGGTGGAGGTGGTGGAGGTGGTGAAGGTGGATGTGGTGGTGGTGGTGGTGGTGGAGGTGGTGGTGGAGGTGGTGGTGATGGTGGTGGTGGTGGAGGTGGTGGTGGAGGTGTGGTGGTGGTGGTGAGGTGGTGTGGTGGTAGTTGTGATGGTGGAGGTGGTGGTGAGGTGGTGGAGGTGGTGGAGGTGGTGGTGGTGATGGTAGTTATGGTGGTGGTGATGGAGGTGGTGATTGTGGTGGTTGTGGTGTGTGAAGGTGGTGGAGGTGGTGGAGGTGGTGGTGGTGGTAGTTGTGGTGGTGGTGGTGATGATAGTGGTGGTGATGGTAGTGATGGTGGTGATGATGGTGGTAGTTGTGGTGGTGGAGGAGAGGACACAACNGAGACGAACACACAGAGACGACACACAGACACAGAAAAGCTCCCCGTGTAGCTGCAGGTGGAGGCAGTGCTGGTTACAGCGAGANCACACCTANACACAGACAAACTCCCCAGAGACAGAACACACACACAGGCAAAGCTACCCCAGATAGCCTCTAGCAGGCTGTAGGGCAAGTGCTGTGGCAAAGCACCCAGTAGCAGCCTGACACAGCAAAGCTNCCCCAGGTAGCCTCTAGCTGTAGGGCAAGTGCTGACACGCAAAGCTCCCAGGTAGCCTCTAGCTGTAGGGCAAGTGCTGTTTNCAAAGCTCAGGTCACCCAGGTAGCCTCTAGCAGGCTGTAGGGCAAGTGCTGTCAAAGCTCAGGTCACCAGGTAGCCTCTAGCAGGCTGTAGGGCAAGTGCTGTCACACACACAAAGCTCCCCAGGTAGCCTCTAGCAGGCTGTAGGGCAAGTGCTGACAGACAAAGCTACCCCAGGCAGCCTCTAGCAGGCTGTAGGGCAAGTGCTGTTACACACAGACACCAGGTAGCCTCTAGCAGGCTGTAGGGCAAGTGCTGTTACACAGGCAAAGCTCCCCAGGCAGCCTCTAGCAGGCTGTAGGGCAAGTGCTGTTNCACACAGACACCNAGGTAGCCTCTAGCAGGGCTGTAGGGCAAGTGCTGTACACACACAGCAAAGCTCCCAGCAGCCTCTAGCAGGNCTGTAGGGCAAGTGCTGTNACACAGCACCAAAGCTCCCNAGGCAGCCTCTAGCAGGCTGTAGGGNCAAGTGCTGTGACACACAGACAGAGGGGTGGTGTTACCACTACCGCACAACTACAGCAGGTACTCAATTGACTGAGTCACCTAGGGAGGCCCGGGATCGAGGTACGTTACACTACTACACTACACTCAATAACATACACACACACATAAACATACACACNCATACACTACACATACACACACNAGGTACACACACACACNACACNATACACNAATACACTGACACNATACACACACTATACACACACACATACACACAACACCACACNAACACAACACNATACACNACACATACACATACNATACACATACACACACATACACACACNATACACNACACTTNACAAACACNATACACACACNATACACACACACNACCTCTCCCCCACACACACAGACACACAGACACACACATAGACACATAAACAGAGAGAGACACACACAGAGTCACACAGACAGACACAGACACACACACACATAGACACACAGACACACACACATACACAGACAGACACACAGACACACACACAGACCCACACAGACAGTCAGACAGACACACACAGACACACAGACACAGACACACACACCGATACACAGACACACAGATACACAGAGACACACACACAGACACACAGACACACACAGACACACACAGAGAGAGAGAGAGACACACACACAGACACAGAGAGAGACACACACAGACACACACACAGACACACACACGCACGATAGACACACAGACACATAGACAGAGAGAGACACACACAGACAGACAGAGAGACACAGAGAGACACACAGACACACACACAGAGATCGCAGAGACACGGGGAGAGAGAGAGNCACAGAGAGACACAGACACACACACACNCACACACACNGACACACAGAGAGAGAGAGACACAGAGACACTGAGACACACAGACACACAGAGAGACACGTGGAGAGAGAGACACAGAGAGAGACACACACACAGAGACACACACAGACACCCAGACACACACACAGACATATAGACACACACAGACACACAGAGACACAGAGAGACACAGAGAGAGACACACACACAGACACACACACAGAAACATAGACACAGACACACAGAGAGACAGAGAGAGACAGAGAGAGACACACAGACACACACACACNGAAACCTTATATAGACACAGATACACACAGACACACAGACACACAGAGNCAGACACACAGAGAGACAGAGAGACACACAGACACACACACACACTGNGAGACAGAGACAGAGAGAGACACAGACAGAGAGAGCAAACGTTGGTTGGACGTCCGACATTGAGCGGACACTGCGACGTGACAGGCAGGAGGCCTCTTGGTGACACGCGGGGAGGGAGGNTGGGGTGGACGGTGGGTGGTGNACTTGTACTCCGTGTGTGTGTCCGTGGTTGTGTCTGTGNGTGTGTCACGTGTGTGNGTGTCTGTGTGTACACGTGTGTGTGTGTCTGTGTGTGTGTCTGTGTGGTGTGTGNCGTGTGTGTGTATGTGTCTTGTGNGTGTGTGTTGTCTAGTGGTGTCTGTGTGTGTGTCTGGGTGTGTGTGTCTGTGTATGTGTGTCTGTGCGTGTGTGTGTGTGTCTGTGTGTGTGTGTGTCTGTGNGTGTCTGTGTGTGTATCTAGGTGTGTGTTTGTGCACGTGNGTGGCANTGTACCGTGTGTGTGTGTGGTCGTNTGTGTGTCAGTGTGTCGTGTGTGTGTCANGTGTGTGTCTGTGTGTGTGTCTGTGTCTGTGTGTCTGTGTGTGTCTGTGCGTGTGTGACACCTGTGTGTGTGTCTGTGTGTCTGGCAAAACAACCCCTACTACCATGAGTGGCNGACGGCAAGGTGGAGGGCATGCCCGATTGGCCTCTCCCTCATGGCGTCTGTGACCACACAAGCGGTAAACGGGGGTCTGGACGGGTGCGAGGGCTGGTAACCCTCTTAATTAATTACCACTAAACCACGACTTNAATTTGTAATAAGCTTGTGCCGGAGGCCCCGGGGGACAGGCGTCTATGACGTCTCCTGGCCAAACCCATTGGCGGAGCCAGAGATTGAATCTTCACCCTCGGGGCTCCTCCAGAAACAACAAAAAGCCACTTCGTGTGGCCACGTGGAATGTTCGAGCGCTCACTGCGGAGGAGAGGCTGCCACTCCTCTGTCGGAGCTGGACCGGTACCCGGGACACATGCTGCCTGGATCTCTGGCATTCAGGAGTCGGTGGACCGGCTCTGGCTCCTGCCACCGATGAGGGTGGACAGTCCTCCATCGGGCAGGAGACTGCCAAACAACAGGAGTGAACAAAATAATGAAGGGGCGTGGAGCGTGGCGGTGAGGTGTGGGAAGCTGTAAGCCCAGGCTACTTTGGGCTCGCCTTCCATCGACCGAGGCGAGGAGTGGTGTCGTGGTTACTTATGCCCCACGAAGACGAACATCCGTGGAGGATGCAGACAAAGCTGATGAGTCAGATGTCTTCTATGACCTCCTGTCACAGTGCTGGCTAAAGTGGCCCTCGGATGAGTCATCTTGTTGGGTGACTTCAATGCCGAGTTGGTCATGATGCTGGNACCTGGTCTGNAGTGATTGGAAGCTGGCCAGATCAGCTCAATAATANCGNCAGGAGCTGCNAGATTTTGTGCAGCCCATGGCTTGTAATTCCANCACGCTGTTCTGGCTCGGCNCATCCACACAACATCATGGATGCATGCCGGTCCAAGCAGCATCTGCTGGACTACATAGTGACGGCCAGCGGATGCGGATGTCCTTGACACCAGACCTACCNTGGAGTGATCTGCCCTCTGACCAGACTAGCTGAGTGCGCCTGCCATTCTCCACTCCGGTGGTGTGTACACCGCCCNATTCAAACCCNTAGGTTGGCGTTCATCTACTGATCAANGAGCNAGAATTTCNTCAGTCGCTTCNCGGCTCAGGGTCTCGTCCCCCACCCTCNGAGTATATGCAGTTGCAATGGCTGCTTNAGGNTGGTGCCTNANCCATNCTGGTTTCGGTGATTGTGGAGGAGACCCTTGAAAGAATCTGGGAAGNCCNCTGAGCTCCTCCGNCAGCGGGCGTTGGCTGGTCCCATGCNTAGCCACNGCNCCTAACAGCTTTTTTGTTAACGGCCNTCGAGGGGCTAANCGNGCGGNACGGGCATTAGAGAGATGGNTGATGTGGTCAGGAAGTGGAGGCTGATGGACGCTACCTACCAGGGTGTCAAGATCGNCACTCAGTGGNGGAGCTCTGAAGGACGCTACTGGNCAGTTGGGCAGTCGCCCTCCAACAACAANGGAGGCGGAGANCACCACAACAANGAGCAGGAACGCCGGTGGCTAAAGAGCAAGTTGGCAAGTAGGGGCAGGTGGGCATCAGCCAGTCATTCGGTCCATCATCNGTCAGTCGACGTGAGGGTCTGCCCGTGACCTCCTGCNAGCGGGCGTTGACACTGTCANGTGGCTCAAGGTGCACNTGTGGCACAATGCGTGTGGTGAGTCACGACTTAGTGGCGAGGCGGTTGTGTGTGTGTGAGTGTGTGGTGTGTGTAGTNGTATGGTGTGTGTGTATAANGGNGTGTGTGTGTGAGTGTGTATGCAGTGTAGTGNGTGCAGTGTGTGCAGTGTGTGCTGGTGTGTGAGTGTGTGGTGTAGTGTGTGTGNGAGTGTGTGAGATGTGTNCTGATGGTGTCACCGTGAGGTGTGTGTGNGTGGTGTAGTGTGTGTGTGTGTGTGAGTGTGTGNGTGTGGTGTGTAAGTGTAGTGTGTGTGTAGATGTGTAGTGTNAGTGTGTANATGGTGTGTGGTGTGTGCGTGTGTGTGTGTGTGCAGTGTGTGGTGTGTGCGTGTGTGTGTGCGTGTAAGTGTTTGAGTGTNCGGGTGTGTGTTGATNTGTGTGCGTGGGTGTGTGAGTGTGTGTGTGTGTGTGCTGTGATGTGTGTGTGTGTGTGTGTGCTAATGTNCTTGTGTGTGAGTTGTGTGNGTGATGNGTATATGAGTGTGTGGGTGTGTGCGTGTGTGTGTGTAATGTATGATGTGCGGGTGTGTGTGCGTGATGTGTGCGTGTGNGAGTGTATNTGTGTGGGTGTGTGTGCGTGTCACCAGGGTGTGTGAGTGTGTGAGTGTGTGTATGAGTGTGTATATAGTGTATGAGTGCGTGTGTGGAGTGTGGCGTGTGGTGTGTATGAGTGTGTGTGTGCGTGTGTGTGAGTGTGTACAATAGTGTGTGTGTGCGTGTGTGTAGGTGGATGAGTGTGTATAGAGTGGAGTGTGTGTGTGTTGTGTGCNTGANTGTGTGATGTGNATGAGTGTGTGTGTNCGTGTGTGATGTGTGTGAGTGTGTGGGTGTGTGCGTGTGTGTGCTGTGTGTGCGTGTGTGTGTGTCATGAGTGTGTGGGTGTGTGTTGTGCNTGAGTGTGTGAGTGAGTGTATGATGTGTGGTGTGTGTGTGAGTGTGTGATGGTGTATGAGTGTGTGTGTGTGCGTGTGACTTACCTGTATGAGTGTGTGGGTGTGTGCGTGTGTGCGTGTGTAGGAGTGTGTGTGTGTATGAGTGTATGAGTGTGCGGGTGTGTGTGCGTGTGTGTGCGTGTGTGTGTATGAGTGTGTGTGTGCGTGTGTGTNAGGTGTGAGTGTGTGTATGAGTGTGTGGGTGTGTGCGTGTGTGTAGGTGTGTGTGAGTGTGTATGAGTGTGTGTATGAGTGTGTGTATGAGTGTGTNGGTGTGTGTGTGTGCGTGTGTGTGTGTATGAGTGTGTGTGTGGTGTGTGTGAGTGTGTGAGTGTGTGTATGAGTGTGTGGGTGTGTGCGTGTGTGCGTGTGTAGGTGTGTGTGTGTGTATGAGTGTGTGTGTGAGTGTGAGTGTGTGTGAGTGTGTGCGTGTGTGCGTGTGTGTGCGTGTGTGTGCGTGTGTGTGTGTATGAGTGTGTGGGTGTGTGTGTGCGTGAGTGTGTGAGTGTGTGTATGAGTGTGTGGGTGTGTGTGCGTGTGTGTGTGTGTGTGTGTGAGTGTGTGTGTGTGTGAGTGTGTGAGCGTGTGTGGCACTTACNTGTATGAGTGTGTGCGTGTGTGTGTGTATGAGTGTGTGGGTGTGTGTGTGCGTGAGTGTGTGTGTGTGTGCGTGTGTGCGTGTGTGTGCGTGTGTGTGCGTGTGGCACCTGTATGAGTGTGTGGGTGTGTGTGTGCGTGAGTGTGTGAGTGTGTGTATGAGTGTATGAGTGTGTGGGTGTGTGTGTGCGTGTGTGTGTGTGTTACNTGTATGAGTGTGTGTGTGAGTGTGTNAGTGTGTGAGTGTGTATGAGTGTGTGTATGAGTGTGTGTGTGTGCGTGTGTGCGTGTGTGTGAGTGCGTGTGAGTGTGTGAGTGTGTGTGCGTGTGTGACTTACTGTATGAGTGTGTGTATGAGTGTGTGTGTATGAGTGTGTTGTATGAGTGAGTGTGTGCGTGTGTGTGTATATGTGTGCGTGTGTGTGTGTGAGTGTGTGAGTGTGTGTGTGAGTGTGTGGGTGTGTGCGTGTGTGTGTGTATGAGTGTGTGTGTGAGTGCAGCACNTGCCCCTAGTCTGTGAGTGGGGGAGNTGTGGCATTGCATGGNTGTGTTTGTGTGTTAGCCTTTGTGTGTGTGTGTGGGTGTGAGAGTTCGTGCGTGTGTGAGAGTGTGTGTGTGTGTGTGTCTGTGTGTGTGTGTTAGAGTGTGTCTGTGTGTGTGTCTCTGTGTGTGTGTCTGTGTGTGTGTGAGTGCGTGTGTGAGAGTGTGTGTGTGTCTGTGTGTGTCTGTGTGTGTTAGAGTGTGTGTGTGTGTGTCTGTGTGTGTGTCNGTGTGTGTGTGGTGTGTGTGTGTNAGAGTTGTGTGTGTGTGTGTGTTGTGTGTGAGTTGTGTGTGAGTGTGTCTGTGTGTGTTGAGTGTGTGGTGTGTGTGTGTCTGTGTGTGAGTGTGTGTGTGAGTGTGTGTCTGTGTGTGTGTCTGTGTGTGTGTGGGTGTAAGAGTGAGTGCGTGTGTGAGAGTGTGTGTGTGTCTGTGTGTGTTANAGTGTGTCTGTGTGTGTGTCTCTGTGTGTGTGTGTCTGTGTGTGTGTGGGTGTGAGAGTTCGTGCGTGTGTGAGAGTGTGTGTGTCTGTGTGTGTTAGTGTGTCTGTGTGTGTGTCTCTGTGTGTGTGTGTCTGTGTGTGTGTGAGTGTGTGTGTGAGAGTGAGTGTGTGTGTGAGAGTGTGTGTGTGTGTCTGTGTGTGAGTGTGTGTGTGAGTGTGTGTGAGAGTGAGTGTGTGTTTGTGTGTGTGTGAGAGTGTGTGTGTGTCTGTGTGTGAGTGTGTGTGAGAGTGTGTGTGTGTGTGAGAGTGTGTGTGTATGAGTATCTGTGTGAGTGAGTGTGTGNGTGAGTGNGTGAGTGAGTGGTGAGTGAGTGTGTGGATGAGTGTATGAGTGAGTGCTATGAGTGTGTGAGTGAGTGTATGAGTGAGTGAGTGTGTATGAGTGGTGAGTGGTGAGTGAGTGTCTGAGTGAGTGAGTGCTATGAGTTNAAGTGAGTGAGTGAGTGNATGTGTATGTGAGTGAGTGGTGTGTNAGTGTGTATGGAGTGAGTNAGTGGTGAGTGAGTGANTGAGTGTGTGAGTGTGTGAGTGAGTGTATGAGTGAGTGAGTGGTGAGTGAGTGTGTGTGTGAGTGTGAGTGAGTGTATGAGTGAGTGTATGAGTGAGTGGTGTGTGAGTGAGTGGNTGAGTGTATNAGTGTATGAGTGAGTGTGTGAGTNTGTGAGTGAGTGTATGACTGAGTGAGTGAGTGAGTGAGTGTGAGTGAGTGAAAANGTGAGTGTGCTATGAGTGAGTGTGTGGTGAGTGAGTGAGTGTGTGAGCTGAGTGGTGAGTGAGTGTGTGAGTGAGTGTATGAGTGAGTGAGTGTATAGTGAGTGTATGAGTGAGCGAGTCAGTGTGTGTGTGAGTGAGTGNGTGAGTGAGAGTGAGTGAGTGTGTGTGAGTGAGTGTATGAGTGAGTGTGTGTGAGTGAGTGTGTGAGTGTGAGTGAGTGTATGAGTGAGTGTGTGAGTGTGTGTGTGGTGGTGAGTGAGTGTATGAGTGAGTGAGTGAGTGTATGAGTGAGTGAGTGTGTAGTGAGTGAGTGAGTGTATGAGTGTGAGTGATGTGAGTGAGTGTATGAGTGAGTNGTGAGTGTATGAGTGAGTGTGACTNAGTGAGTGAGTGAGTGTGTGAGTGTGTGTGAGTGAGTGTATGAGTGAGTGTGTGAGTGTGTGAGTGAGTGAGTGTGTGAGTGCGTGTGTGTGAGTGTGTGTGAGTGTATGAGTGAGTGAGTGTATGAGTGGNTGAGTGAGTGTATGAGTGAGTGTATGAGTGAGTGTATGAGTGAGTGAGTGTGAGTGAGTGAGTGTATGAGTGAGTGTATGTGTGAGTGTGTGAGTGAGTGAGTGTGTGATGCGTGTGTGTGTGAGTGTGTGAGTGAGTGAGTGAGTGTATGGGTGAGTGGGTGAGTGTATGAGTGAGTGAGTGAGTGTATGTGTGAGTGAGTGAGTGAGTGTATGAGTGAGTGAGTTAGTGGTGAGTGAGTGAGTGTGTGAGTGTATGAGTGAGTGAGTGTGTGAGCTGTGTGTGTGAGTGAGTGTGTGAGTATGGGTAGTGAGTGAGTGAGTGTATGAGTGGGTGAGTGGGTGAGTGAGTGTATGAATGAGTGAGTGTATNAGTGAGTGAGTGTATGAGTGAGTGAGTGTGAGTGTGTGAGTGTGTGAGTGCGTGTGAGTGTGTGAGTGCGTGAGTGAGTGAGTGTATGAGTGTGTGAGTGTATGAGTGAGTGAGTGGTGAGTGAGTGTATGAGTGGTGAGTGAGTGTATGAGTGAAGTGGGTGAGTGAGTGTATGAGTGAGTGTATGAGTGAGTGGGTGTGTGAATCTGTTGGTATATTCAGCACTTGCCCTGACAGTCTGTTAGAGACTATACGGGGGATCTTTGTCTTTGTGTCTGCATAAGTCGTCACCTGTGTATGGGTGGTCCAAATATGGAGGAGTGGTGGTGCAGTGGTTAGCGCACTGTGTGTGTGTGAGTGGGGAGTGGTGGTGCAGTGGTTAGCGCACTGAGTGTGTGGAGAGTGGTGGTGCAGTGGTTAGCGCACTGTGTCGGTGAGTGGGGAGTGGTGGTGCAGTGGTTAGCGCACTGTGTGTGNAGTGGTGGTGCAGTGGTTAGCGCANTGTGAGTGTGAGTGGGGAGTGGTGGTGCAGTGGTTAGCGCACTGTGTGTGTGTNAGACTATGGGAGTGGTGGTGCAGTGGTTAGCGCACTGTGTGTGTGTGTNAGTGGGGAGTGGTGGTGCAGTGGTTAGCGCACTGTGTGTGTGTNAGTGGGAGTGGTGTGCAGTGGTTAGCGCTGTGTGTGTGAGTGGGGAGTGGTGGTGCAGTGGTTAGCGCACTGTGTGTGTGGTGGGAGTGTGGTGCAGTGGTTAGCGCACTGTGTGTGTGTNGGAGTGGTGGTGCAGTGGTTAACGCACTGTGTGTGTGTGTATCTGTGTGTGTGTATCGTGGTGTATCTGTGGCACGGGCTAGAGAAGAGTGGAGTGATGTGGTACAGGAGGACGTGGAGCTGAGTGGACTTGCCGATGACTGGTAAGCGGTGTCAAGATCGGCCTCAGTGGAGGAGGCTCGTGAAGGACGCTACTGGGCTGTGCCAAGCTGGTGCACATTGAGGCTACTGGGCAGTTGGAGGCAGTCGCCCTCCAACAACAACGGAGGGCGGAGGAGCGACGCTCACAACAACGAGCGGAGCGCCGGGTGGCTAAAGCACAGCGAGTTGGCACAGTGGGGCACAGTGGTGCATGCCAGTCGTCTCGGTCATCTCGGCCAGTCGACCCGTGGCTGCTGGGTCTGCCCCGTGACCTCCTGCCAGCGGGCGTTCGACACTTCACGTGTAGCCTCAAGGTGCACTTGGCCTGGCACAAGCGTCGTGATGTCACCGCCACTTAGTAGCGAATTGCGGTTGTTGTTGTTGAGTGAGTTAGTGGGTGAGTGAGT
>WFAB01002648.1:0-2500 GCA_018977245.1 Lethenteron camtschaticum | reverse complement strand
GTGTGGACCAATCAACTTCAAGGACCATGTGAGACTAGGCTCTAAGGAAAGCTGTCTCGGGTGTGGACCAATCAACTTCAAAGACCATGTGAGACTAGGCTCTAAGGAAAGCTGTCTCGGGTGTGGACCAATCAACTTCAAGGACAGTCCAANTATCAGAGTTGTGTGTTTTGTTTGCATTACGACTGCAGGTATTGTGGTCAATGCTGACTCCTTGTAAAAANGGTGTCATTTTGTTGCCAGAAGAAGGAAAAAAANCAATTATAATAAAATAGTTGCCATTAAAGCTGTTGCCTATTTGTTTTTTTCCTCGTTTTAACCACAAGCAAACACTTTGTTAAAAGTTCTACCATTCCAGAGGTTGCTGATGATAAACGGGCATTTTTAGTTAACTTCAATTTTTAAATTTCGATTTAAAGCTTTCGTGACTGCAGGGATTCATCTTCTTGGTTCTTTCGTAAAGTCGTCACGTAGAAGGGAGATGATAAAATAATGAATATAAAACATAATAGAATACAATTGTATATTAAAATAAAAATAATAAAATACAATTGTATTTTATAAATGAAGCATGATAAAATGCAAATTGTATTAAAAATAAAACATAATAAAATACAAATAGTATTTTAAAAATAAAACATTAAAATACAAATTGTATTTTAAAAATAAAACATGATAGAATACAAATTGTATTTTAAAAATAAAACATAATAAAATACAAATAGTATTTTAAAAAAAACATAATAAAATACAATTTGTATTTTAAAAATAAAACATTAAAATACAAATTTTTTTTAAAAATAAAACATAATAAAATACAAATAGTATTTTAAAATAAAACATAATAAAATACAATTTGTATTTTAAAAATAAAACATAATAAAATACAATTTGTATTTTAAAAATAAACATAATAAAATACAATTTGTATTTTAAAAATAAAACACAATAAAATACAAATTGTATTTTAAAAATAAAACATAATAAAATACANATTGGATTTTATTATGTTTTATTTTATTATTCTATATTTCCCTTCTACGTGACTTTACCGAAAAACCAAGAAGATGGACTTTAAAACGTTTTTATCTTTTGTACGAAATAAAACTTTTATCCGGCACATTACTGTAACTGTGACTTATTCAGTTGTTTTGAAACAAAAAAAATATTTTCTTTTTTTGTTGTGTGACATTTCATCTTCTTGATTTTTTCGGTAAACGTCACGTAGAAGGGAAGTAATAAAATAATAAAATAAAACATAATAAAATATTATGTTATTATATTATTTTATTATGTTTTTATTTTATTATTTTATTATAATTAAAATAAACATAATAAAATAATTTTATTATGTTTTATTTTATTATTTTATTATTTTCCTTCTACGTGACTTTACCGAAAAACCAAGAAGATGAGAAAGCTTTAATAGAAATTTCGTTATGTTGTATTTTTTGGGTTTTTTTTTCCATTTATTTTGTTTATTTTTAATGTATTTTTGTTCTTTTCTTGTTTTATTTTTATTATTTTGTTACTTCCCTTCTACGTGACGACTTTACCGAAAAACAAGAAGATGAATCCCTGTTTTCTTCATGTTTTATTTTTGGGTTTTTTTTTCCTTTAGATTTTTTTACGTATTTTTGTTCTTTTTCTTGTTTTATTTTTATATTTTATTACTTCCCTTCTACGTGACTTTACCGAAAGAACCAAGAAGATGAATCCCTGCAGTCACGAAAGCTTTACATGAAATGTCCACATGTTGCTTTGTAGAATAAAAGACAATTTAAGATTTTAAAAAGACAGAGAGAGAGAGAGGGGGGGAGGGAGGGAGGGGGTTTGTCTCTAAATCCGACGGAATCAACGTGTCAAGTCGAATTGCGTGTCTGAGAGTCACTCTGAAGAGTGTTGCCTGGGGCGAAGGGAGGATAATCCCATCTGTTCCATCTTGGACTGTCTGTGTGGTGGTGAGTCTGTGGGTGTCTGTGTGGTGAGTCTGTGGGTCTCTGTGTGGTGAGTCTGTGGGTCTCTGTGTGGTGGGTCTTTGTGGTAAGTCTGTGGGTCTGTGTGTGAGTATGTGTGTCTCTGGGTGGTGAGTTGTGGTGATGAGTCTATGGGTCTCTGTGTGAGTCTATGGGTCTCTGTGTGAGTCTGTGGGTCTCTGTGTGGTGAGTCTGTGGGTCTGGTGAGTCTGTGGGTCTCTGTGTGGTGAGTCTGTGTGTCTGTGTGGTGAGTCTGTGGGTTTCTGTGTGGTGAGTCTGTGGGTGTCTGTGTGGTGAGTCTGTGGGTCTCTGTGTGGTGAGTCTGTGGTCTCTGTGTGGTAAGTTGGGTCTCTGTGTGGTGAGTCTGTGGGTCTCTGTGTGGTGAGTCTGTGGGTCTCTGTGTGGTGAGTCTGTGGGCTCTGTGTGGTGAGTCTGTGGTCTCTGTGTGATGAGTCTATGGGTCTCTGTGTGGTGAGTCTGTGGGTTCTGTGGTGAGTCTGTGGGTCTCTGTGTGGTGAGTCTGT
>WFAB01002647.1:0-29998 GCA_018977245.1 Lethenteron camtschaticum | reverse complement strand
TTCCCAAACAGGCTTATGAGTAATTATCCTCCAGCTGTCTTATGCGTGGCAAGGCAGGAGGCAGGGGGAGACTCACCCTTTCCATGCCACAGCGCTACATCCCGATCAAAATTATTACAAAAAAATCACTCATATTAATTTTATGGAAAAGACATATATACAACATGCTCTTCGAGTGTTTGTGATGAGATGACTGAGTTGCTGAGGCAATTAAGCAAGCACCATATAAATGCTAAAATTATTATAACATAGTATAACATAGAGAATGCTTCGGAGCTTATTGGCTCTGGCTCCTGGTTAGAGATCTACCCAACCCACAGGTCCGCAAATACTGGCTGCTCTTACTCTGCAGGTTGAACCTATGAATTGAGTGTGCAACTTCACGTTATTTTAATTAAAGGCCTGTGACAAAGGTGCATCTATTGGAGCTTCATTGTCTCAAGCTTACACATCTACCGGGTCTCTTTGACTTTGTATTGTCTAAGAAGTCCACCCACACCTCCACTTCCACAAACTCCTGGGAGTTGCCTCGCTCTGCCTCACAGTCAGAATTCTCCTCCTGCTTCACGTTGCCTCCATCGATGTGAAGGTCCGATTTTGGAGTTGAATCTTCATCTTCACATTTTACCATCGCTTCTTCGCTCTTCACCATCACTTCTTCACATTTCACCACTTCAAAATCCACCTTGACACATTTTATTGCGTCCAAGCTGGAATTAAATTCTGGTTTTTTTTCAGCAGGGATGGGCTCATTGCAGCACTTGGATTTACACAAGCCGATTTCAGACTCCGCTTCTTGGGGATCTTCTGATGCCTGTGTGTTCTCTGGTGTCTTTGAAGATGTGATGACAGTGCAAACGCCTTCCTGCACAGAGTGCAATTGAAGGGTTTCTCTGTGTGTGTTCTCTGGTGGCTCTGAAGATGTGATGACTGTGCAAATGCCTTCCCACACACAGTGCACTGAAGGGTTTCTCTCCTGTGTGTGTTCTCTGGTGGTCTGAAGATGTGATGACTGTGCAAATGCCTTCTCACACATAGTGCACCTGAAGGGTTTCTGTCCTGTGTGTGTTCTTTCGTGNTCGATGAAGATGTGATGACCGTGCAAATTTGCTTCTACACAGAGTGCACTTGAAGGGTTTAGCTCCCGTGTGCGTTCTCTGGTGGCTCTGAAGATTTGATAACGTTGCAAATGCCTTCTCACATACAGTGCACTTGAAGGGTTTATCTCCTGTGTGTGTTCTCTGGTGGCGCTTAACATTTGACAACGTTGCAAATGCCTTCTCACACACACTGCACTTGAAGGGTTCTCTCCTGTGTGAGTTCTCTGGTGTTGTGTCAAACTTCCAGTACGATCCGTGCTGTCTGCATACTGGTCGCATTGTTTCCTTCTTGTACCGAGCTGCGCCGAGTCCCTTTGCTCCATCAGAAATTCTGCAGAGGAAGAGTCAGAGAAAGCGTCAGCTGCAGACAGAAAACATATCCAAACCATCTACGTCAGTATCAAGGCACAGAGGAATGCATATATACACAGTCACACATGACTTACACATCTATACTTATTCATATATTAATGATATATTGAAAATAATTCCCCAATTCATCACGCGGGTTGTTAAGACACACAATGAGAGGGCAAATGGTCATAAATATGCCTGGATGCTCTAGTATCTTCAAAATGAATCTTTACCCAAAACTCCAAGCACACAATTTCGGCTGTCTAGCTATGAAAGGAATATTTAAGAAAAATTCAGCTATAATAACAAAGTGTCTTGAAAATAATACTATTTGTATTATGCAGAAATGCATAAATTAATGTTCAATCGAAACTTCGAGGTGGAAGCCAGGCTCAGATTTGCTTGAATGCTCGGATGAATAGATCTAACTTCAGCTGCATACAGTGAGGGAAAAAGTATTTGGTCCCCTGCTGATTTTGTACGTTTGCCCACTGACGAAGAAATGATCAGTCTATAATTTTAATGGTAGGTTTGTTTAAACAGTAAGACAGAATAACAACAAAATCCAGAAAAACGCATGTCAAAAATGTTATAAATTGATTTGCATTTTAATGAGGGAAATAAGTATTTGACCCCTCTCAAAACATGACTTAGTACTTGGTGGCAAAACCCTTGTTGGCAATCACAGAGGTCAGACGTTTCTTGTAGTTGGCCACCAGGTTTGCACACATTTCAGGAGGGATTTTGTCCCACTCCTCTTTGCAGATCTTCTCCAAGTCATTAAGGTTTCGAGGCTGACGTTTGGCAACTCGAACCTTCAGCTCCCTCCACAGATTTTCTATGGGATTAAGGTCTGGAGACTGGCTAGGCCACTCCAGGACCTTAATATGCTTCTTCTTGAGCCACTCCTTTGTTGCCTTGGTTGTGTTTTGGGTCATTGTCATGCTGGAATACCCATCCACGACCCATTTTCAATGCCCTGGCTGAGGGAAGGAGGTTCTCACCCAAGATTTGACGGTACATGGCCCCGTCCATCGTCCCTTTGATGCGGTGAAGTTGTCCTGTCCCCTTAGCAGAAAAACACCCCCAAAGCATAATGTTTCCACCTCCATATTTGACCTTGGGGATGGTGTTCTTGGGGTCATAGGCAGCATTCCTCCTCCTCCAAACACGGCGAGTTGATGCCAAAGAGCTCCATTTTGGTCTCATCTGACCACAACACTTTCACGCAGTTGTCCTCTGAATCATTCAGATGTTCATTGGCAAACTTCAGACGGGCATGTATATGTGCTTTCTTGAGCAGGGGGACCTTGCGGGTGCTGCAGGATTTAAGTCCTTCACGGCATAGTGTGTTACCAACTGTTTTATTGGTGATTGTGGTCCCAGCTGCCTTGAGATCATTGACAAGATCCTCCCGTGTAGTTCTGGGCTGATTCCTCACCGTTCTCATGATCATTGCAACTCCACGAGGTGAGATCTTGCATGGAGCCCCAGGCCGAGGGAGATTGACAGTTATTTTGTGTTTCTTCCATTTGCAAATAATCGCACCAACTGTTGTCACCTTCTCACCAAGCTGCTTGGCGATGGTCTTGTAGCCCATTCCAGCCTTGTGTAGGTCTACAATCTTGTCCCTGACATCCTTGGAGAGCTCTTTGGTCTTGGCCATGGTGGAGAGTTTGGAATCTGATTGATTGCTTCTGTGAACAGGTGTCTTTTATACAGGTAACAAGCTGAGATTAGGAGCACTCCCTTTCAGAGTGTGCTCCTTATCTCAGCTTGTTACCTGTATAAAAAACACCTGGGAGCCAGAAATCTTTCTGATTGAGAGGGGGTCATGCGTTTTCTGGATTTTGTTGTTGTTATTCTGTCTCTCATTGTTCAAATAAACCTACCATTAAAACTATAGACTGATCATTTCTTTGTCAGTGGGCAAACGTACAAAATCAACAGGGGATCAAATACTTTTTTCCCTCACTGTACATGACATCATAACAACAGTCTGGACCACTGAATGGGTTCCGCAGGACTGGAAGGATACCCTAGTGGTCCCCCTCTTTAAGAAGGGGGACCGCACAGACTGTAACAACTACAGGGGATCTCACTCCTCAGTGTGCCAGGGAAGGTCCTGGCAAGGATTATTCAACATCGCCTTGCTAGGCACGCCGAGGAGAGGCTTGCAGAGCCCCAATGCGGTTTCAGGAAAGGGCGGTCCTGCACAGATGCCATATTTTCTGTCAGTCTGCTACAGCAGAGGTGTAGGGAATTCCAACTAGACCTACATCTCTGCTTTATTGACCTGGTCAAGGCCTATGATACCATTAGTAGGCCTGGGCTCTGGGTTGTTCTTCGTGATTTCGGAGTCCCTGACCCTCTGCTCACGATCATTAAGACCTTCATGATGGTGAGCGGGCCCGTGTAAAACTAGAAGAATCACAGCTGTGTTCGTTAGTTTCTGAAAACGCTTGTCCTGGTGAGGTCGTGGTGGCAGCATGCTGAGTAGGGTGGTCCAGGTCTCTCTTTCCCTGGCGACAGACTCTAGCTCAGACATGGGCAAAGTACGGCCCATTGGGCTTTTAAATCCGGCCCGCCGAACTTGTCCAAATATTATTATTAAATTAAATTTTACCTTCCTCCTGTAATGCCCCCATTTCCCCATTAGATAGAGCACTTTGACCGGGAGTGTGGTGTAAAGTAGAACCTCTGGTTACGACCATAATTAGTTCCATAACTTTGGTCGCAACCCGATTTGGTCGTGACTCGAACCTAGTTTCCCCATTGGATTGTATGTAAATACGATTAATCCGTTCCAGACTCCTACGAACTGTATTTAAATAGTTTTTTTAAGATTATTAAGCACAAAAATAGTTAATTACGCCATAGAATTCAGTGTAATAGTAAACTAAATGTAAAACATTTAATAACACTGAGAAAACCTTGAACAGAGAAAACTAACATTGACGCATCAAGGTTTAGAATCGTTCAACAAGATGATTGTTTCGTCTGCTACATCAGTCGGTCGATTCTGAGAGAGAATATTCGTATGAGCAATTCATGTTTCTATTGAAAGTAAGTTAACAGTAATATTTGGGTACAGTATTGTTTTTGGAAGCATTCACCGTAATATCATATGAACGTTTACTTCACCGCATCATCGTATGAATGATGCGAGAAGAGATTAACGGGTTCTTATGTTAGCGATTTACGTACTCGGCGCTTTCGCTATCTAAATTACGGCTTGAATGAGGGGGAGGGTATGACTACATCACAAAATTAATATCTTACTAGAAATTTTATATAACAAAAGTTATATACATAACTGTTACGCTTTGTGTAATTCAACAAAACAAACACAACTTAACTCCGAGTTCTCTCCGAATTTCACGAGTCCGTTCTAGACCCCAGTTTTTTTAAAGAGTTTTAAGCACAGAAAACATAATTAAAGTTTGAAAAATCATTAATTATACAAACTTTTCAATAATTTTCTTCTTCACTTCGATTTAAATTTTCGTTAAAACCTTCTTCTCACCAACATTACCACTCATTACCACTTTCTCCGAAGGCAAGTTTATAAAAGAATGCATGGTACAGACAGCAGACATATTGTGTCCGGAATCAAAAGAAAATTTGAAAAAGTCAGTTTATCACGCAGGACTGTGATTCGCCGTGTGGAACTGATTGATGAAATATAGCCAGTCAATTAAACAAAAAGTCTGATTCCTTTGAATTATATTCACTAGCACTGGATGAAAGTACGGACATAAAAGACACTGCTCAGCTCCTCATTTTTATCCGAGGGATTGACGACAGTTTGCGATAACAGAGGAGTTTTTGACCATGGAGTCCCTGAAAGCAACAACGCGGGAGAGGACTTGTATAACCAGATATCTGCTGTCATCGAAAGAATGAAGCTACCTTGGAGTAAACTTGTCATTGTCACAACGGATGGATCGCCAAATTTAACTGGAAAAAATGTTGGGCTGCTGAAAAGAATCCAGGATAAAGTGAAAGAGGAAAACTCCGTCCAGGATCTTATTTTCCTTCACTGCATCATCCATCAGGAATCCCTGTGTAAGTCTGTATTGCAGCTTAATCATGTCGTGAATCCAGTCGTAAAACTTGTGAACTGTATACGAGCAAGGGGACTTCAGCACCGTCAGTTTATTACCTTCCTGGAGGAAACTGATGCGGATCATCAGGACTTGCTGTACCACTCTCGTGTCCACTGGTTAAGTTTAGGGAAAGTGTTACAACGAGTGTGGGAGCTGAAAGAGGACATCATCGCATTTTTGGAGTTGATGGGAAATCTGACGAATTCCCTGAGCTAAGCGACAAGAACTGGCTTAGTGACTTTGTGTTTGCTGTGGACATATTTTCACACATGAATGAGCTGAATGTGAAACTGCAGGGGAAAGATCAGTTTGTTCACGACATGTACAAACATGTGAAAGCCTTCAAATCCAAGCTCACTTTGTTCTCCGGACAAATTGCGAACAAAAAATCTTTTGCTCATTTCCCCACACTTGCCATGCAGGAGGAGGCACCGCGAAACGCAAAAAATACAGCAAATCACTTGAGGACCTGCACGGAGAATTCTGCCGTAGGTTCTCTGATTTCTAAAACATTGAACAGCACTTCAGCTGGTGTCCTGTCCCCTGTCACAAGACCCTGAAACAGCACCACATGAGCTGCAGTTGGAACTGATAGATCTTCAGTCTGACTCCGTCCTAAAGGAGAAGTTCAACTCTGTTAAACTGAATGACTTTATGCTTCACTTAACAGAGCCAGTTTCCAAACCTCCGGAGGACTGCACAGAAGATACTGACTTTGTTTGGCTCGACTTATGTGTGTGAGCAGACATTCAGCGTCATGAACGCCAACAAAGCCCGTCACAGATCATAGTTAACGGATCAACACCTCAGATCTATCCTGAGAATTGCCACAACCAAAATAACTCCAGACTAGGATGCACTGCCAAAAATGGGAGATCAACAAAAGTTCCCACTGAAACTGAAAGTGATGATGTGTTGCTGCAGCGAGGTTGGAGCCAAATCTCCGAGACACAGCCTGCGTGGCTGCTCTAACGTGTTAATGTAGATAATAAAGAAGTTCAGTGAGGTAATTGGTTTGGCGCAGGCCTCAGATGTTTTCATGATGTTTGATCAGTCACGTTACGACATGTTTTTGTATTGTTCATGTTTGTGCAATTTGTTAAATTGCCTTGCAAATAAATGCTTTGCTACCTGTTAAAGGCCAAATCCTTTCATGTAATGATTTTNACATGTCATTTATATTAGTTCACACAAACACTCCATCCACCTGTTCCTGGCCCGGCCCCTCTGTCAAATTTTAGAACTCATTGTGGCCCGCGAGTCAAAAAGTTTGCCCACCCTGTCTAGCTCATCCTGGAGAATTCCAAAGTTCCCAGGCCAGCCGAGCGATAGTCTTGGGCCAGCCCGGAGTCTTCGCCCAGTGGGACGTGTCTGGTAGAGTTCCAGGGGGAGTCTATTGGGGAGCATTCTTACTTATAATCTATATTGATATCACCCAAGAGCCAGGCCCAGGGTTGTGTTCACAAAACAAGCGCCTCGTGGCTGTGTGACCCACGTAACTCACTAAGGCCAACTCGAATTGGCTAAGTGGTGCCATCCCGTGCGTCGAACATCCACAGGATGAAGGTGAGAGGCGGGTGCGATGCCAGTATGGCAGGGAGAGGGATGGTCTCAGATGGACTAGACATTGGCGATGGACACTCAAAGCTTTGTATGGAGCAAAAGTCCAGGCACCTTCCACACAGTGTTACAAAGTCTAATGAAAGAATGCTGCTCGACTAATTTTAAATGAGACTTTGGCTGCCAAACCAGAGCTGGTCGTGAACACATCAACCCGGTATGGAAGCTCCTCCAACACTTGTAGAACTGCCTGATTATTCACGTAGAGTTGAGCAGGTGCAGTGTTGTATGTCATTTATTTTTGTGAAACATTTGCAAGGCCCATTTCATGATGAAATTATCAAGGCACAGAACAAGATTCCCTAATTCCATCTCACTGAGTAGCCATTACCAAATAATCAGCAGATGAAACATGGTTGACCAGGCAGGGAACGATCTTTTAACTATAACCAGGCATTGATTAGCGTATCATTGTAACCGCAACAAATGCAATGGTTTGTATATGACTATTGGGAGCTTCTCAAACTACATAGTAATTGAATATGCTATGTAATGTAATGCATGGGGCCAGAGTGAATTTCTGTCACAAGCCATGTTGAACAGGTTATGGCTCGGAATCCTGGTCACGCAGCATTAGACCATCTTGCCCAAAATCAAACAAATCCTCAAATGTGAGCAGAGGCATAGATATGAATACAAATAACAACCCAAATCCCAAGCCTCTTAATAGTACTATAGGCCTTAATTCAATTAAGAATGCAGAGATTTAGTTTATGTTGAAAATCCATAAGCCTCTGCTGTAGTCAATAGACAGAAAATACAGCAGCCCTAGGTTACCATGGATGTTACATTCTTGGAAATTGCCGCTCGAAAGCTAAAAGCGCGACATTCAATACTTAAGCCTTACCTAAGTAATGACGTTAAGTAAACGTCAACTAAATTTTACAATTGAATGAAGTACTGTACTGTATTCCAAATAAACTATACAATTGAAATAAAGAAGACACCGTATACAAAAGTATTCCAAGACGAAACATTGTATAGTATAAATCTATGAAGATAAAGCAGACTTTGCACTTGTGTAGATTTTTAGTGAACCAAATTGCGCCAACACACCCAAACTTTCCACGCACACTCACGGGTGAGTTAGTGTGTTTTTGGCACAATTGTTTGCTTACCTTCTCACCTTCAACACCCCCCCCNGCTCCTCACCTCCCGCCTCGCTTCTCTTGCCATGTGTTAAAGTCCGGGCATTCTCAATACTTTCGGTTTGCCACACATGCAAACTCATTTTGACATTTCATCTACTACAATTCCACACACTCACCATAACATAAGTGTATCCACTGCACTGCTATATTTGTTCTCACAGATCTCCTTGCATGTCTGACAACACATTGCAACATGGCTACCATTTCCTACTCCGCCAAACTGACCAGCAACAGGCTTGCCAAAAAAACATACGATTTCCGCCATGGAGGTCTTTGCCTTCAGGATCATGGTATGAAACGGCGGCTTCAATATCTTCTTGAGATGAAAGAGCGCTTTCACCAATTTGCTGTCGACATGTATGCCAAAATTTAAGCTTCATTCAATTAAACCATCAGATGGGAATACATCCAACAATGTCTATCCTGAAACTCTCCAAGGGCAACGATTTAAAAGCTGCTCTAATTATTAAACAAACAAGCCCTGCGATTTATAACACAACCGAAGAACCGTTACAAAAAACACATTTACCGACTTCATTGTCAGAAATCAATTATTCTAACAAAGCCAGCATGGCAAGACATTACTCATGTTTGATCAATATACTTTCAATGATGTTTGTGTAGTGCAACGCTTAGCATGCTGAGCTATAATCCCAGTGAGCCGATTTATATTTCCACACAGCCAAGCCACAGCATTTGGTTGTCGCCTGCTGAAGCTGGTTGTAATTACTGGCGAAACGTCGTACTCAGATTGTAAATGTTGTGGCTTGGCTCTCCAACACACAACGGTGTAGTGCTGCAATAGTGACGAATTGGCCACGTGCTGTTTATGTGACAACCCCTTTCTAATTGGCTGTCGGGTTTACCGACACATTTTATTTTACGCGACCTAACCCAAACAAACCTGTATTAAGGATATTTGGTTTGCGTGTCTCTCTCTNCCGTGGTCGCGTGGATTTTCCTCGGGTTTTCCCTCCACATTTAGAGTCAACATCACCACGCGTTTAGAGTATTGACCGACAGACATTTCCACACACGTTGATAAGCCACTTTGTTGTGGGCAGGTCGCTTCTGAAAGAGCGGTATAGCAGCTGAAGTGGGCTTGGCCTGGTAGAAAAAAAANCTGTAAAAATATTTTAAAAATGTAAAAGTAGTGAGCCAGATGAAGACAAATTAAACTTAAGCAGACCCGCGTTGTAATGTTCCAACCGGACATCGATTCCATACTCGCTGCTACTCAATTGATATCCCTACGAGANAGAGACGGAGCGAGGCTCTACCTGGTAAACAACAACAACAACCACCACACACCACAACAACAACAACACCACGATGTCAACTTCTCACCTCGATCTCAGTGAGCGCGCACAGCTTCGGTGTCTCGTGACGTCACGCGGAGCAGGAGTCATTCACAGCGGGGCACAATCCCTGGCAGCTGTATGCCGACGTGGGTGATTGGGTGGTGACCGTCGCTGTGCGCGTGTGTAAACCGCAGTCAACGCGTGTACACTGTGCGCGCGCGTACACTGTGTGGTGTACACTGTGTGTACACTCTGTGGTGTACACTGTGTGTGTACCTGTGTGTGTACACTGTGTGNGTGTGTGTACACTGTGTTGGCACAGTCGGGGTACAGATGGTGCATCGGCCAGTCAACTGAGTCAGTCGACCCATGGCACCTGGTCTACCCGTGCACATAGCTGGCACAAGCGCCATGGTGACGTGACCGCCACTTAGTGGCGAATGGCGGTTGTTATTGTTACTGTGTGTCTGGCAAAACAAGAGATGGCACCTCAGCCAGCCATCTCATTGAGTAGCCATTACCAGATCAGCAGATGCAACAGGGCTGACCAGCAGGGAAACAGGTCCTGCGGGTGGGCTTAGGAACGAACAAATGAATGGCTATAATAAAATGAAATGGCGGGGTACGATACGAAGGGAGAGTTTGAGGCCTAGTTCTAGGCTTTAGGCCTAGCTGTAGGCTTTAGGCCGCTGTGAGTTAATTTTAAATTTAAATGTTTAATTAAAAGCTATCTCAGGTAATTATAAGGAATGTTACACTTGTTTAGCCAGGAAAGCCTGAGTCTAAAGGTTTTGTAGGGTCCTGCCAAGTGTTTGCAGTAGGGGCGATGTTGCTACATGTAATCGGACATCGGAGGACGATATATCTATTGTAGGCTGGTTCACTTCGTTCCTACCAGTATAATCCCTTAACTATAACCAGTCATCGATAAGCATTTTAACCGCGACGAATGCAATTTATTTATACGGCCATTGTGAGCTCCTCAAACTACATAATTATTGAACATGCTATGTAATGTGTAATAAACCCGTTGAGACGTCGTCAATTGAGAATTCTTTATTCAGTTTCGTTCACAGCTTCCACCACATTCGTTCCTCCAGTTCCCTTGCTCCTTCACGCGTTGGCTGACAGCGAGAGAGACTGCGGCGGCCCGCCACGTGGCAGGCTCCGGACCACGGCACCAGCCACGTGGCTTCTCCGCCCTTTAAATCCCTGGCCACGTGATGCCCGCAGCCAATCCTCAGCCACACCCTGGAACTTTCCGAAGCTAATGTACGGCTCCAGGGCCACGCCCCTAACTCGACTCCCATTGTTGCGGCTGAGGCCGGCAGAGCCATCATTATTATCCAGGTGTAACCTCACATTACAAATGTAATGCATTGGGCCAGAGTGAATTTCTGTCACAAGCCGAGTTGAACAGGAAATGGTTCCAACTCCTGGTCACGCACTTTAGATGGCCTGCCCAAAATCATAAAATCCTCAACGAATGTGAGCAGAGCAGAGACATCGAAATCAAGGAACCAAAGCACAAGCCTATTTAGGGTACCATAGGCCTGCTGTACTCGATAGACAGAAANTACAGCCGCCCCTTGAATATCGTAGGTTACGTTCTTGGAAAATGCCGCGACAGCTAAAACGCGATATTCAATACTTAACCTTACCCAAGTAATGGCGTTAGGTAAACGTCAACTAAAATTTACATCACATTGAAATACGTACTGTATTCCAAATCAACTAAAAATTAAACATTGAAATAAACATTGGAAACCGTGTCTCATGCTTTTGGTTAACACTTATGGTCACACATGCTGTCTGCTTCTACTCGACCTTGTCCGAAAAGTCCTCCCAAAACTCCACATCCACAAATGGATGTGATTGTCTCGGGCTCCATTAGTGACCTGGAAGTCAAACCCTAGAGCCTTCACAGGTCACCTTCACGAATGGTGACGTTTCCCAGCTGCCTCTTATTGGGTCCTTGCATCACAAACGATGGCTTATGGAACTTCAAATTTCACACGTCAATCTCAGACTCTGCTCCTTGAGACCTCCTTACACGTGTTTCAGTTTCAAGACAATTCAAAAGGCCTTCCAATTGTACATTAAGTGTTTTTAATGTGTGTTCCTGGCAGTTGTGAAGATTTGATTACTGTGTAAATGCATTCCAAGACAGTGCAGTCGTTAGATTCCGTGGAGCGAGTTCTGCTCTTGGTGACATCACAAGCCAGAGAGAGGGGAGGCCCTGACGTAACCACTCGTTAATTTGAGGTGACGTCTTCAGAGGAGCGTCTACATATTTAGTAAACATGTGGTAAACAAGGTGGATATCAATGCAGACAGATATATCTAAAGTTTATTTAAAATAGAATTAAAATTCAATAAAACCTAGGCTAGAATACAAATCTGTAACAAAAAATCCACGATGCCTTCAAACGTGCTCTTTAAAGTACCTCCTTGCGAAAAAAACAGATCGGCAGACATCTTTCATTGAACGTTCTCTACACGAAACAAAGGAATGTTTACACAAACTATAAATACACGGCTTTTAGGAAGCATGTGTAATGGTTCCGGAGACACTTGTAGAGGTATCTTCTTATTACAATAAACACTCCAACAGTCCTGATACTCTGTTACAGCCTAGATACACTACTCTGGCTACGCTCTGGNTCCTCCGGCTGCAATTACCCTAGGGAGGCTAATTGACCCGACCCAGCCAAGGTGCGGGTCTGGACTCTGGCTTCCTCGGAACTCGCCCTTACAAGGACGTAGAGCCGGGAGTCCAGAGTCCCACCACTGGCCCTCACAGCGTCCCGGCCCATACAAGGACAAGCGGGACGAGGGGTCCAGGTCCTAAGCTGGCTGATCTTGGGTCTTGATCTGCAACTGCCCGATCGCCAGGGAGCTGCCCTTTTATGCCTCGTCCCNAACGAGGGTGGGTGTGCGCCCCAGATACCCACAGAGCACGCACAGCNCCCCGTTGGTGGCGCCAAGGGCTAACTGTTTGGGTTCCTGGGATCCTAGCGCCTGCGCCGAGGGCTTATCTGCCTAGGATCCAGAGCCCCAGCAGCCCCCCTCTTATGGCACTACACATGTGTTCAGTACAAGCCACCTGTGGTCTGGTTTNGTGTACAATGTCTCAACAGTCCGGCTTGCTTCAACTGATGTTCATCGGCAAGGTCCATTTCAAGTCTCAGTTCGACAAAATGTATACGTAATACAAATGATAATTAGTGTTCTTGTGGAGAATGTATCTCCTATACGTAACTTATAAGTGGCATACCTTAACTGATTAATGATCCGACTATGCTCCGATTTCAAAGACAATGAGTTGCCCCAGTCAGATGCGTCCTGATTCACAAAAAATACCCTTGACCGTATCACAAAAAATAACAGCTCTCACGTGAGTTTTTTGTACAGGTTACCACCAAAACAGATACTTGTCCTGACATCACATATTCATGTTTGACATTAATACACAAAATGTTGTATGTACGTACAAAATCAGACAGGTATTCTTTCAATATGATTCAAAATAATCAAAGGCACATTGGCAACATTTATTACTATACTGAAATGTACTGCGTCACGTTGCAACGTATTTACAAGTTGATCTGACGAGATAGGCCTATATGTGCAGCACTCTTAGAGGGAAGCCAAGTAGTACATTCTCTATTTGTTGCAGAGGTTCAAGATTCAAATCCGACTGGCATATCATCATCGCCCCGACTTACAAACTCCTATCCACGTGGCACACAGGGCAGATGCCATATGGGCACCCATCGAGTGTCTAAGATGAGATATGATACAAAACACTTGAGTCACTCCTGGTTAGAAATCGCCCCCAACCACAGGTTCACAAATACTGGCCACGCTTACACTGCAGTTTGAACCTAGAAATTGAGTGTTCAACTTCACATTATATTCATTAGAAAGGCCTGTGACAAAGGTGCATCCATTGGAGCTTAATTGTCTGAAGCTTGCACATCTACCTGGTCTCCATTTGACTTTGTATTGTCTAAGAAGTCCACCACACCTCCACATCCACAAACTCCTGGAGTTGCCTCGCTCTGCTCACAGTCAGAATTTAGTTCCTGCTTCACACTGCCTCCATCTATGTGAAGGTCCGATTTTGGAGTTGAATCTTCAAATTTAACCTTCACTTCTACGCTCTTCAATGTTACTTCTTCACATTTCACTTTCGCCTCTTCATATTTCACCTTGATACCTTTCAAAGTGTCCAGGCTGGGATTGTCTTCTGGTTCTTGTTTCATGAACAATGGGTCATTGCAGCACTTGACTTTCACAAGCTGATTACACTTCTTGTGGATTTTCTGATGCGTGTGTGTTCTCTGGTGTTTTTNAAGATTTGATGAATGTGCAAAGCTTTCCCACAAACACTGCAGTTGAAGAGTTTCTCTCNTGTGTGTGTGTCTGATGTCTCTAAGAGTAGATGAATCTGAAAATGCCTTCTCACACACTGCACTTGAAGGTTTATCTCCTGTGTGTTTCTCTGGTGGGACGAAGATGATGACTGCAACGCCTTCCCACACAGAATGCACTTAAAGGTTTCTCTCCTGTGTGTGTTCTCTGGTGTGTTNAAGAGCAGATGAATTAAAAATGTCTTCCACACACTGCACTTGAAGGTTTATCTCCTGTGTGTGTTCTCTGGTGGTCTAAGATAGATGACATGAAAATGCCTTCCACACACAGTGCACTTGAAGGTTTCTCTCCTGTGTGTGTTCTCTGGTGTTTTAAGAAGTGAGACCATGAAACGCCTTCTCACACACAGTGCACTTGAAGGTTTATTCCTGTGTGTGTTCTCTGTGGTTTAAGAATGNTGACAGTGCAAACGCCTTCTCACACAGTGCACTTGAAAGGTTTCTCTCCTGTGTGTTCTCTGGTGTGATTTAAGAATGATGACCGTGCAAACGCCTTCCACACACAGTGCACTTAAAAGGTTTCTCTCCTGTGTGTGTTCTCTGGTGTGATTTAAGAATGNATGACCTGCAAACGCCTTCTCACACACAGTGCACTTGAAAGGTTCTCTCCTGTGTGTGTTCTCTGGTGGATTTAAGATTGATGACTTGCAAACGCCTTCCACACACACTGCACTTAAAGGTTTCTCTCCTGTGTGTGTTCTTGGTGGTCTAAGATTGACGACATGAAATGCCTTCTCACACACAGTGCACTTGAAGGGTTTCTCTCCTGTGTGTGTTCTCTGGTGTCTTTGAAGATGTGATGACTGTGCAAACGCCTTCTCACACACAGTGCACTTGAAAGGTTTCTTTCCTGTGTGTGTTCTCTGGTGTTGTTTAAAAGTAGATGAATAAAAGCCTTCCACACACACTGCACTTGAAGGGCTTATCTCCTGTGTGTGTTCTCTGGTGTGATTTAAGAATGATGACCGTGCAAACGCTTTCTCACACACAGTGCACTTGAAAGGTTTCTCTCCTGTGTGTGTTCTCTGGTGTGATTTAAGAATTGATGACTTTGCAAACGCCTTCCCACACACANTGCACTTAAAAGGTTTCTCTCCTGTGTGTGTTCTGGTGGTCTGAAGAATGACGACCATGAAAATGCCTTCTCACACACAGTGCACTTGAAGGGTTTCTCTCCTGTGTGTGTTCTCTGGTGTCTTTGAAGATGTGATGACTGTGCAAATGCCTTCTCACACACAGTGCACTTGAAAGGTTTCTTTCCTGTGTGTGTTCTCTGGTGTTGTTTAAAAGTAGATGAATCAAAAAAATGCCTTCCCGCACACACTGCACTTGAAGGGCTTATCTCCTGGGTGTGTTCTCTGGTGGGTTTGAAGATTTGATGACTTTGCAAACGCCTTCCACACAGAGTGCACTTAAAACGTTTCTCTCCTGTGTGTGTTCTCTGGTGTGATTAAGAATGGATGACCGTGCAAACACTTTTTACACACACTGCACTTAAAAGGTTTCTCTCCTGTGTGTGTTCTCTGGTGTGATTTAAGAATGGATGACCGTGCAAACACCTTTTTACACACATGCACTTAAAGGTTTCTCTCCTGTGTGTGTTCTCTGGTGGTCTTAAGATTGATGACTTTGCAAATGCCTTCCACACAGAGCACACTTAAAAGGTTTATCTCTGTGTGTGTTCTGTGGTGTTGTGTAAGAGTAGATGAATCTGAAAATGCCTTCCACACACAGCACTTAGGGTTTCTCTCCTGGTGTGTTCTCTGGTGCTGTGTCAAGTTTCCAGTACGATCCGTGCTGTTTGCATGCTGGTCGCATTGTTCCTTCTTGTACTGAACTGCGCTGAGTGCCTTGCTCCATCAGGCCAATTCTGCAGAGCGTCAGCTGCAAACAGAAAAGCATGTCCACACCATCTATGTGAATATTGCACAGAGGATGCATATATACACGTCACACATGACTTACACATCTATACATATTCATATTTTCATGATATAGTGAAAGAGATTCCCAATTCATCACACGGGCTGTTAAGGCACAATGCGAGGGCAAATGTCATAAATATGCCTGGACACCCTAGTGTCTTCAAAATTAATGTTCTCCAAGCACACAATTTCGGTTGTCTAGTACGACAGGAATATTTAAGAAAAATTTGTTAACATAGCAAAGGCTGTGAAATAATACTATTGTATTATTCAGAAATGTATAAATTAATGTTCATTTGCGACAGAGGTGTGAAGCCAGGCTCAGATGAGCTTGAATGTGAGGATGAACATATTTAACTTCAGCTGCATATGTGCTGTGTTAATTTCCTGACTGTTTCCATTCTTATGAAAATTTCCAAAGCAAAACTAAAATAAACTATTATTATGATTTTATAGAAATTATATTACATGGCTCACTCAGTCACTGTCGTAGACTGGTTGACATAGTCTACAAAAGATTATTTTTTCTTGATTTCACTGTCGCAAACTGGTCAATCACGTAATCAAAATATGTTTTTTCCAATGTTTTNCTTTCAACGCTAAGAAGAGCAAGATCGCTGATCTTGTCCATTGAAGCACGCAAATACGACAAAATAAGTTTCAATTTGCTGAATGACGCTCACAGCTTGCAATTGAAACTGCTACTGTTAATAAAATTTGCAGTGAAATTCGCAATTCGGAAATATGTCGTCTCCATAAAACACAATAAAACCAAGAAGATCAAAGGAGTTTCTGGTAGAATTTAATTCCGGTTACCGAGCAGCATTTTGCAATCTCCAAATTCTGTGAAAAGTTCGTGGCCATTGATGTCGGTGTCATAAAANTTTCCAAAATCTGTGCAATTTCGACGAATTGCATCGACATCTGTGCCAGTTCTCCGCATCTTCCGACGTCACCTAATTCTTCTGTCCACATCGATCCCCCAGGCTGTGCATCTTGTTTTGGCGTTTTTTACAGCAACTTGGCTCAATCATCACGAAGCTGGACAAATTCATGCTCCAAAGATTCAAGATCAGTTGCTGCTTCCTTGAAATTCATAGTAGGACCCTGTAAGCGCTTCTGAACACGATACATTTTCCAAGAATGACATTCCAGAAATGTAATAAAACTATGAAGTAAAAATTTAATACGCATGCCTGTAACTGTTCTGCATCACTTCTGGTTTCAGGCGTCATAGTTACGTCCTCCGACAATTTGTCTAGCAGCCCTACTAGTTCATCCATTCCTTCATAGATAGCTTTAACAGCTTCTGATCGTGCACTCCAGCGTGTTTCAGACTCCCGCTTTACTGTGATGGGCACAGCTTTTTTNAACTCTTCCCAACGAATTGTTGAACGAGAGAAAAATATATACTTCAACTGTTCAAAAAACGTGACGACAAGTGGATCCTGTTTAGCTGAGTGTACTCCTGCTAAGTTTAAGCTGTGGTTGTCACAGTTGACAAACAATGCTCTGTGATTTTTGTCACATATTCGTTGTTGAAGGCCGGATATATGCCAGTCATCACAGCAGCATTGTGATAACATTGTGCCCGACAGTCGGCTAGAGGTATGTTGTCAAATTTCAGTATCTCGACGATGACTCTTTCTAGGCTTGCTGCATCTTTTGCACGTATCTCGATTAANCCTAAAAAAAATTTTTTGATAGTTACTTTTTTAGTTTGAAAATCCACATCCACAAATCTTATGACCTGAGAAATGTAATTACATGCAATGTAGGCTGTGTGTGCGGATATATAAACTTTTAGGTTGAGGTGTAGATTTGCGCAGTAGTTTCAGGCTGCCGCGCCGCCGCAATAAGTGATAATGTAACGTTGTAAGCCTCATTTAGGCGCCCCTTTACCTTGGCGCCGGGACATATGTACCCCCTGCCCCCCCAGCTACGCCTCTGGGTGAGCGTACTGGCAGTCTATAATGTAGACTGTAGCCTGGTTCTTAACCTCGGTGAGTGTATTGGCAGTCTATAATGTAGACTATTGCCTGTTTTTNGACGAGACCTTTGCAATGGACTAGACCTTGGCGATGGACACTCACATCTTTGTACGTAAAAAAGTCCAGGCAGCTTCCACATAGTGTTACAGAGCCTAATGAAAGAATGCTGCTAGACCAATTTGAAGTGAGACTTTGGATGCCAAACCAAAGCTGATCGTGAACACATTAACCAGTTATAGGAGCTCCTCCACCACGTGTAGAACGACCTGATTATTCATGGAGAGCTGAGCAGGTGCAGTGCTGTATGACATTAAATTCCCAGGGAGGTGTTCTTTGGGTCTTTCGGTAAAGTCACGTCACTTAACCGAAAGACCCAAAGAATATGAATTCCTGCAGTTACGAAAGCTTTAAGTCAAGATTTTCCCAGGGAGGTGATCTTTTGTAGAACATATGCAAGGCCCATTATGGAATTCTCCAGGTACAGAACACGATTCTCCAACTCAATCATTGAGTAGCCATGACCAGATCATCAACATGCGTAACATGGTTGACCAGCAGGGAAATCCCTTGACTATAACCAGACATTGATTAGCGTATCATTGTTACTGTATCAAATGAATTTTTTATAGGGTCGTTGTGAACTTCTCAAAACACAACTATTTGAAAATGCTACGTAATGTATTGCATGCGGCTAGAGGAATTTCGGCCACAAGCCAAATTGAACAAGAAAGGGATCCGACTCCTGGTCACGCAACTTTAGATGGGCCAGCCAAAAATCATAAAAATCCTCAACGATTGTGAGAAGAGGCAGAGACATCGAAAACCAAAAAACAAACCAAAACCCCAAGCCTCTTTATGGTACTATAGGCTGTAATTACACCAAGAAAGCAGAGATCTAGTTTCTGCTGAAAATCCGTACTCCTGTACTATAGCTGATGGACAAAAATACAGCAGCCCCTTGAATAGCGTGGAGGTTACATTCTTGAAAGTGCCGTGCGAAAGCTAAAATGCCGATATTAACATTTAAGCCTGACCTAAATAATGGGTTAGGTAAACGGCATATAAAATATACATTACAATTGAAATAAGTTGTACTGTATTCCCAATAAACTAAATTACTGAAATAAATGTGGAGAAACCGTATACAAAACATTCCAAGATGAGTTTAAATGTATATAACTAGCTGTACTACCGGCTTCGCCCGGGACTTGTATCTACCACGGCCGGCCGCCTTTGTCTCCCAGTGGCGATGTTAATACGCTACAGCAGTTACTCGTTTGAGGCAGAGTCGACCTAGGGAGGTTCAATAATCGTCACNGGTGGTGGCCGTGAGCGGAATCGAACTGGGTTCGCCGGGTTGGTAGCGCAGCGTAGCGTTAAGCACTACACCACCGCTCCTCACACACCACACACGCACAGACACACACACAGACACACACACAGACACACGCAGACACACACAGACAGAGACACACACACACAGACAGCACGCTAACCACTACACTACCGCTCCCNACACAGCACACACGCACACACAGACACACACACAGACACACACACACAGACACACACACACAGACACAGGCAGCACGCTAAGCACTACACTACCGTTCCCCTACACAACACACGCGCGCGCGTCCATAGGTACACATACACGCGCTTGCTGCAGACACACACGACTTTCAAGGTGCGTACGGCAGTAAACGACTGAAATAATAAAGCGGCAATGCTGTGTAAGGAACGCCTTAGACCCGCATTACACATTTGTGTAATGCGAGCGTAAACACACAAACACACACAACACATACACAATACACACACATACATGCAGACACACAGACAGACACATAACACACATACATACACACACATACAAACACAAAACACATACACACATACATAGACACACACATACATACACACAAACACATCCACAGACGTACATACACACATACATACAGGCACGCAGACATACACATAAACACATACAAAAAACCCACATACATACACACACACATACATACACACAAACACATGCACACACATACATACACACATGCATACAGACACACAGACATACACATAAACACATACACACATACACATGACCGGCTTCGCCCGGACTTGCATCCACCACGCCGGCCGCCTTTGTCTCCCAGTGCGATGTTAATACGCAACACCAGTTACTCGTTTGAGGCTGAGTCGACCTAGGGAGGTTCAAATAATCGTCACGGTGGTGGCCGTGAGCGGGAATCGAACTCGGTTCGCCGGGTTGGTAGCGCAGCGTAGCGTTAAGCACTACACCACCGCTCCTCACACACACACACGCACAGACACACACACNGACACACACACAGACACACGCAGACACACGCAGACAGACACAGACAGACACACACACAGACACACAGACAGCACGCTAAGCACTACACTATCGCTCCCACACACACACACGCACACACACAGACACACACACACNGACAGCACGCTAAGCACTACACTACCGTTCCCCTACACAACACACGCGCGCGCGTCCATAGGAACACATACACGCGCTTGCTGCAGACACACACGACTTTCAGGGTGCGCACGGCAGTAAACGACTGCAATAATAAAGCGGCAATGCTGCGCGAGGAACGCCTTAGACCTGCAACACATTTGTGTAATGCGAGCGTAAACACACAACACATACAANCACATACATACACACACATACACACAACACTACACACATACACACATACATACACACAGACATACACATACACACAAACACACATACATACACACAAACACATACACATACACACAGACATACATGCAGACACACAGAGACACACATAACACACATACATACACACACATACATACACAGAACACATACACACACATACATACACACACATACATACACACAACACATACACACACGTACATACACACATACAGACACACAGACATAAACACATACAAAAAANCCCACATACATACACACAGACATACACACAAACATACACACACATACAGACACACACATACAGACACACAGACATACACATAANCACATACACATGACCCGGCTTCGCCGGGACTTGGATCCACCACGCCGGCCGCCTTTGTCTCCCAAGTGCCGATGTTATACGCCACACCAGTTACTCGTTTGAGGCTGAGTCGACCTAGGGAGGTTCAAATAATCGTCACCGGTGGTGGCGTGAGCGGGAATCGAACTCGGTTCGCCGGTTGTAGCGCAGCGTAGCGTTAAGCACTACACCCACCGCTCCTCACACACCACACACGCACAGACACACACACAGACACACGCAGACACACACAGACAGACACAGACAGACACACACACACACNGACACACAGACAGCACGCTAAGCACTACACTACCGCTCCCAACACACACACGCACACACACAGACACACACACAGACACACACACAGACACAGACAGCACGCTAAGCACTACAGTACCGTTCCCCTACACAACACACGCGCGCGCGTCCACATACACGCGCTTGCTGCAGACACACACGACTTTCAGGTGCGTAAGGCAGTAAGCGACTGAAATAATAAAGCGGCAATGCTGTGCGAGGAACGCCTTAGGCCAGCAACACATTTGTGTAATGCGAGCGTAAANACACACACATACATACACACACATACACACAACACTACACACACATACACACACATACATACACACAGACATACACATACACACAAACACACACATACATGCACACAAACACANTACACACACATACATGCAGACACACAGACACATACACACNTACATACACACACATACATAGAAACACATACACACATACATAGACACACATACATACACACAANCACATGCACACACGTACATACATACATAGAGACACGCAGACATACACATAAAGACATACAAAAAACCCACATACATACACACAAACATACACACATACATACATACACACATACATAGAGACACACAGACATACACATAAACACAACACACATACACATGACCCGGACTTGGATCCACGATGCCGGCCGCCTTTGTCTCCCAGTGACGATGTTCACACACGACAGCAGTTACGCGTTTGAGGCTGAGTGGACCTAGGGAGGGCCAGGTCCGTTTCAAATAATCGTCAGCGGTGTGGGCGTGAGTTGGAATCGAACTGGGGTCGCTCAAGCAGCTTAATGACTGTTTGTACAAAGAACATATAAAGAATCGATTATAATAACCAGGCAAGAGTCCACATTATAGACTGCCAGTACACGCACTCAGCTTCATAAGCAGGCTAGAGTGTACATGATAGAGTGGCAGTACGCTCACCGAGCTTAATAAGCAGGCTACAGTGTACATGATAGACTGGCAGTACGCTCACCNAGCTTAATGAGTATTTGTACAGTGAACATTAAAGTAATCGATTGTTGGCGCGTTGGTTTAAAAGTAATATTAATAGCACACATTGTGGTGGGGTGTAGTGAAGAGTAGGAAAAACTTTGATAAATTTACCTCAGAGTGGCGTGGTGGTGTCGAGGCCTAGTAGCGTGCAAGCCTGCGGCCTCGCCTAAAATTGTCGGCTTGGAAGAGGCAGGGTACGGGTGGCGTTCCTTCCCCCCCCCTAGCGCTCCAACAATACTGTGTAATGGTATTATTTAATTAAATACGGAGCTTATGAAAGTGGCGAAGGCGTGGCTAGCCGTTGGCAGGGCAACCGCCGTCCAATGAAACTGCAGCCTTGGCGAAGGCGTGGCTAGCCGTTGCCAGGTCCAATGAAAGCGGCGAAGGCGTGGCTAGCCGTTGCCAGGGCAACCGCCGTCCAATGAAAGTGCGTATGGCCAAAGTCCACACACACACACACAGACAGACATGAACGATTTAATATAGATAAAGCAGACTGTTTTTTNGAGAACCAAATTGCGCCAACACTATGAAACAAACACACATCAAAANTTCATGCGTACTCAAGGGTAAGTTATGTTTTCACACAATTTTAGCTTACCTGTTCACCATCAACACCTGTAACACCTGCACACTCCAACACCCGCCGCTGCTATATTTTTCATTTACCACATTATCCTTACATATTATCAGGCCTGCATTTTTGCCACAAAATTAATTAACTTCCAGGTCCTTATTGTCCTCTCTGCACACGCACGGCTCACCTATAATATACTGTAATATTTCATCATGGAACCTTTTCCAGTACTAAAATATGAGAATAGGTTTTCCCCGTTTTTTCTGGCAATAAAACAGGTGTTAAGATGTTAAACACCAAATGAAACCTTTAACAAGGAATCATGTGTGCATTAACACAATACTTGTGGTCAGAATGCAAACAAAAACACTCTGATAGAAATGCATTCTGCTGCTGAGGNAGTTTTAGAAGGTTTAGAAATGGGTAGCCCAAGGGTCATAAAGAAGTGGCCGGGTATGAAATGTAATAAATCATGTTTCGGGTGCAATCCAAGCGGCCTCCTCAAGACGAAAGGAGCGAGGCTCNACTGGGAACAACAACTACCCCACGACAACGATGCTTCTCACTCGGATCTCNGTGAGCGCGNANGAAAATTGTTTGTGAGCGTGCGGGATACACTGCCGAGACATGATGACCATTGCAAGTCAGCAGCCTGACAAGCACAACGGGNTGGNGATGGAGCCTCCCCACNCCNTTGCGAGCACGCNCACGTTGTGTGTGAGAGATTTGCTCCGGCGTGGAGATATCACAGGCCNTGCGACCAAGTACGCGAGGAGGTAACCCAAGTATGCGGGAGGTGACCAAGTACACCTGAATGTGACCAAGCTGCAGTCCACAGCGGAGATAGTCCAGTCCGAGGTGGGAGGGCTACGCTCCATGGTCGGGGGCTAACCAGGCGAGTATCTCAATAAGAGGCAGAACTCGAACAAATGCGCACTTGGAGGGTAAGGGGAGTAGGCAAGGGCCTCTTATGGAGCCACCGCCCTTCCCGTGCGTGCTATCTATGCGACCAATGGGGCATCTCGTGAGAGACAGTCCCCAGATCGCCGCGCGAGAGAAGCACCAGGGTTAACACCAAGGCCTCCCTAAAGAGGGACCACAGAGGGTTGCAATCCACGTGGTCCCAACACAAATAAACTGTCATGATAATGGTGACGAATGACCCCACGCAGATATTGACAACAACACCCAGAATGCGGCGACTGCGGTGACTGGCTGCGGGAGCTGGTGGCAGGAATAATGGGGGCCACGTCGCTCGTGGAAGGGCAGGTGAACAGGCGGCAAACCCGGATTCTGCTGGACACGTGGGGCGGTAATGTCACTCGTGAGTGCAACACATTGCAGCGTGGTCGGGGTTGAAGTGGGCCGCCGACAGGCCCCGGATCGTGCGCTGCACACTGCAAGTGGAAGTGGGATGGGAGGGTCACCTTAAGGGTCGCCTCGGACACCAGGTGAGTAACCAGGAGTTATACGTGTCGAGCGTGTTATGTCACGAGTGTATTGCTGGTACGACCGCCTTGAAAAGTTGGGCTCAACGTGCAGCCACCGTGGAGGGCAGCGGGAGCGGATTCCTTTCTTGGGACAAGAGCAGGGTTGCCCTCGCTTCGAGCCCGTGGCCGCTATCCTGGTGTCAGCCGTCACCGTCGGCATTAGTGTTCCACTGGGTTTTCCGTTTTTCTCCCAAACCTAAACTCAAAATATAGTTGGTGGTGGTCAAACAGTCCAATGCAGGACCTCCTGAAACATAATCTTTAACTGCTAAGTAAGAAATTAAATTGGAAAACCCTCAAACACAGTACACTATTTTTATTTTACCAGGTGAGGCCATCTGAGCTGCATAGCTCTTTTTCAGAATCGACCTGGACACAAATGATAGCTCAACTTAGTGGGTTAAAATATGGAAATGTATTGCAGCAAAATTCTCAAAATGAATGTTTCTAAATGTGGAGAAAAATCAATGCCACAACAGGGAGAGAGAGAAAAAATAAAAATGTAAACTGCAATTATAAATGCGTCAGGGTTGGAATCGAACCCACCACATTCTGCATATCATGTGAGGTAGTTGACATCTTGCCACCCTAGTACAATATATCACACACAAACACATTACAGAGAATTCTAGATTTGAAGCTTTCGTGACTGCAAGGATTCATATTCTTAGGTTTTTTCGGTAAAGTCACGTAGGTAAAACATCAAAATTAATGAAAATAAAAAAAAATCACGACGTTTCGGAGGCAACAAGTCTCCGTCATCAGGTGGGACCGTCACAGCCGAATTAGCTGCATCAAGTGAGGCAATGATTCAAGATGTAATCCCTTATAAGCAAGTTGAAGGGGGGGGGGGNGAGGGGGGAGCTCATCAGAATGTGGTAGCCAATTAATGGAAACGTATCGAGAGGAGGGGGCGGGGCTCAAAGACAGCACGGAGTGCTCAACACATTGGGCAGAGAGGGGAGGGAGGCCTGATACACATGATAGACAAAAGAACGAAAATGCCCATGTTTATACCAATGCTGGCTGAACAATGAAGAGAGTACTGTTAAAAAATAACTGGAATGTTAACACTCGGTAAAGTAAAATAGTGCCTGTCAGATAATATGGTCCAAAAAGGTGTAATTAAGTCTTTTTTGCGTGGTTGATAACATCTTTCCAATGATTACTAAGTTTGTACCCATCATCACGGTTGTGTTTGTATATTTGTATGGCTTTGTGTACAAACCTTTGATGGTAGCCGGGAGGTTTGCAGAGAACCTTGGTCTCGGAAAAGACAATTTCATGAGAGCCCACCGAGTTGTAGCAATGATCGGCAACGGCAGAAGAATCAGTTCTGCCGTGTTTCAGATCTGATTTGTGCTTGCGGACACGATCAGAAACATGACGTTTCGTTTCTCCAATGTAGCAATCACCACAAATGCAACTCAATTTGTAGACTCCAGAATACTGTAAGTCAGGAACAACATCCTTCACAGATGGAATCAGATCACGGATTTTATGCACTGTACTGAATCGGACTTGGATCTTATGTTTGTTTAGAATTTTGGAGATCTTTTTGGTCACGCCTGCTATGTATGGTAACGTGATGGTTTTGGTCGGATCTTATGTTTGTGTAGAGGAGTAGTGGAGAGTGGTGGCGTCGTGTGCGCTGTCAGGTGCGGTGACCTCACGGGACGTGGGGTCGCACGCGCTGGGCAGTGCACGTGACATCACCCTCCGAGGGTATATAAGGGAGACCCCGTAACGTAAGCGGGGTCACTGGAGGAACGGGGATAGTGGAAGGGTAAAGAGGGAACCAGGGATAGTGATAAGTGTTAATAAACCCTGGCGGAAGCCCCTAACTCAACCTCCGTCTCCGAGTACCTCCGTCTACGATACAACAACTGGTGTCAGAAGTTTACACCGTCGCCAACATGTATAAAGCGGGCGCACGGCGTAGGAACCCACCGGCACATGACTTGGAGGGTGCCGAAGGCGGAGAGGAGGCTCCAGCAGTGACCCCGGAGCCCGGACCCGGTGACGGTTCCCGTGGAGACGAGCGGGCCGGAGCGGGAGGAGTCGGCTGCGGGGAGTGCCAGCTCACCGCCGCCGCCAGAGACGGAGAGCGTCCCCGCAGCTCTGCTGCAGCAGCTCCTGCAGGCGGTGGGGCAGCTGACCGCCAGGTTGGCCGAGGTGGAGGCGCGGACGCAGCCAACCGCCCGCACGCGGGACGGGAGCAACTGTCAACTGCCAACGTTGAAAGCGCCGCAGTTTTCCCAGCGACCGCTCCACCGGAAATGGCCGCCATGTTGGCTGCGACGCAATCCGCGGCGGCCATGTTGGCTCGGGAGCCATATGCGGCCGCTGCTACGGCTGCCATGGCGACCGCGACGCCGCGTCTCTCCACCGACGCGGCCGGGATTTCTCGGCACGCCGCTCCTGCGAGACCAGCCGCCGGCGACGACGCGGCTCTACATCAAGCGGCGCGCCGGGGGGGCCCAGGGTAAGTACGCGCGTGCGTCCTCGCCGGGCCGCCGGGTGGGCAGCGGCGGCTGCTGCTGCCCCGTACATCGCTGTGCCGCCGGAATGGGCCGCGGGTGCTGCCGCGGCTCAACCTGTCGCTGCGCTCACGGGGCCGGACACGGCGATGCCGCGGCTCTGCACCTCGCCGTGCCTGCGTCCTTCTCATGGATGACGCCGCAGCTGCGTGTTATTCTGCCGCGTCTTCGGCGTGGCCCATGGAGGCTGCAACGCCGTGGCGCCTCGCCGCGTCGCGAGAGGTTGCCGCGGCTGCGGCCGCTGTCCCGCACCTCGCTGCGCCGGCGGGAGGGCCGCGGGGCCACCGCGGCTCCGTGTTTTACCGCCGCGTCTTCGGCGTGGCCCGGGGAGGCCGCAACGCCGTGGTGCCTCGCCGCATCGCGAGAGGTTGCCGCGGCTGCGGCCGCTGTCCCGCACCTCGCTGCGCCGGCGGGTGGGCCGCGGGGGCCGCTGCAGGCCCGAATTACACCGCCGCGTCTTCGGCGTGGCCCGTTGAGGCTGCAACGCCGTGGTCCCTCGCCGCGTCGCGGGACGACGCCGTGGCTTCGTACGCCGCCGCTGACCGGTGGGTCGCGAAAGCGCAGGCGCCTTCACACTTCGCTGCGTCTACGGCGTGGCCCATGGGGCCGCAACTCAGCCACAATTCGCTGCGCCTACGGCGTGGCCAAGGGGGCCGCAACTCAGCCACAATTCGCTGCGCCTACGGCGTGGCCCATGGGGGCCGCAACTCAGCCACAATTCGCTGCGCCTACGGCGTGGCCCAGGGGGCCGCAACTCAGCCACAATTCGCTGCGCCTACGGCGTGGCCCATGGGGGCGCAACTCAGCCACAATTCGCTGCGCCTACGACGTGGCCCATGGGGCCGCAACTCAGCCACAATTCGCTGCGCCTACGACGTGGCCCATGGGGCCGCAGCACCACCGCACCTTTCCGCGTCTTCGGCGTGGCCCGCGGGAGCCGCAATGCTGCCACCGCCGCAACACGTCGCGTCCGCTTGGTGGCCCGCAGGTGCCGCTTGGCTTCCACACCTCGCGGCGCCGCGCGGCCAATGGCAGCGCAGGTTACCCGACGTTGCGCCGTTTGTCGCGCAAGGGGGCGACTGGTCGGCCTTCCAGGACCGGTTCGACGCGGCATACATGTCGGTCGGCTGGTCCATGGAGGAGGCCTTGCCGGCGCTTCCGACCTGCTTGGACGAAAGGGCTCTGCAGGCCTTCAAGTCCATCCATCCGGCCAATCGGGCTACACTCCCGGCGGCCTATATCCAAATGGCCAACGTTTTTGAGCCGCCGTCCACCGCGCAGCTAAAGTTTTCATTGCGGCGGCGGNAGGAGGGGGAACTGCCGCTGGCCTTCCGCTGCTCGCTCCTGGCCCTGGCGCAGGCTGCATACCCTGACCTGTACGGCAGGGCACTTGATTCTATGGCCTTGGGGAAGCTGCTTGACCTGGCAAGGGAGCTAGGAATTGCTCTGTCGATCAACAATGATCGGCAGATCACATCCTTGGCGGTCGCAGAAAACATTCAGGCGCACCTCTCCCTCCGCCAACGGCCTCAGATGGCGGCGTGTGCGGGGATCCTGGCGCCGGACGGGGGGACACCCTCGCGGCCCTGGCGATGCCGATCGTCGAGGAAGGGGACGGGTGGTCGCCGTCCGGAGCAGCGGGGCGGCCGGGACCTTCCCGTCCACAGGAGGCGGACACGGTGGCCTGCTTCCGCTGTGGTCAGCGGGGCCACATTGAGCGGGGCTGCCGGAATGCCCCGGGGGCCTTTGGAAAAGGGACTCCACCTTCTCCCAGACCCTCCTTGGCATCGGTTCGGGGCCCCAGGCGAGTCGCGACGCATCATCTGCGCGGCCGCTCCCTTCACCTCATGCATCTAGCGGGGCTAGGGCCCATCGTCATGGGGTTGTCCTCGAAGGTCGGTGCACCATCGTCATCACCCCCTCAATGGCCCAGACAGACCCGCCACTGGGATGCGCTTGCGCATAGGATGGTGGCGGCAGCTGCCGGCTCCTCAGCGGTGGCAGGATATGTGCAAGGGGTGCACGTTCGCCTCCTGGTGGATACGGGGGCGTCGGCCACCATTATTTCTGAGGCCATTTTTGGGCTGCTACCCCGCAGCGTGGGTCCATTAAGGCCGGTTCGCGGGGCTTGTGTCGCCGCGAACGGCGGCAGTTTGGGCATCCTGGGCCACGTTGTAGCGTCGGTTCGGGTTGACGAGATTGAGTTGGCCGGGCCGATTTTGGTCTCCAGGACCTTGGCAGTGCCATGCCTCTTGGGGACCGACTTTTTGTCTAGGATGCCCATCCGAATTCTCGTTGACCAGGGCTGTGTGGAAATGCCGTCAGGGAGGCGGCTGCAATTCCTACAATCACCTACCGTCCTGTCTCCCTTGGTCGCCGGTGTACGGGCCTTGAATAAAGTGCCGGTGACCGTACCACCGGCGTCACAAATCCTGATACCCTTAGGTTGCGCAAACCGCTCGAAATGGGCTCCACGGAGACGGGTATCCTCCTGTCCCCGTCAAGCTACTTTTCGAGGACGAAGGGGTTGGTGGGCGCCTTGACAGCCGTGTCGGGGGCCAGGACCTTTTTTTGCAGGTCCTCAATTCGGGACCCTTGCCGGTCATAGTCCCGGCCGGCGCCGTCCTGGCACACGCAACCCCGGCTCCTCCACCCGAGAGCGCTGCCCCGGATGGAGGGGTCGTGGCGGGCGTGATGCGCACGGGGACCCCGACGCATCATGGATCGCCACGTTGTGCGACGAGAATGCCTCGTTGTCCTTCGGGGAACGTCGGCAACTCCGCGACCTCATCGAACGGTTCACCGATGTGTTCAGCCAAAGTAAGTTTGATCTGGGTCGCACTACTCTTTTGGACCACCACATAGACACGGGCGACGCGGCCCCATTCGACTTAATTCCCACCGCTTTAGCCCAGCGGAAAAAGATCATGTCCGCTCGGCTGTCGAGGAAATGTTGGCGGCGGACATCATCTCCCCATCTACTAGCCCTTGGGGTG